>JAQQSU010009028.1:0-12793 GCA_028627135.1 Pseudochirops cupreus
AGGCCTTCTGGCCAGACTGCTTATCTCCCCCTTTCACAATTCCCATTCACAGCTGCCGCTAATCCGCTCACCTGAAGCTCCTCTGCTCCTCCCATCCAGCTGCCCCCGGGGCACAGCCACGGCTTCAGGCCAAGCTGGTTTCGGTTTGCAGTGCTGATATGGTTCCTCGTAGCCGAGCTGACTTTAGTGGGATGTATCTTTGTGTGCATTTTCGAGTTCTAGGATTGGTTTAGAGTCCTATTTTATGGGTATTTTGGGGTGACTATGTGAGAGCTGCAATATGTTGCTACTGCTACGCCACCATCTTGGCTCCGCCAATAGCTTTTATTTTTAACTGAATTCTTAACCTAAATAATTCACATACATTTGTACATTAAAGTGGTATCCAAGACTAAAGGCTGGATCTGCTGATCTGCTCTTTCATTGATCTCAGATCTAATCACCCCATTAGAAAGAATGCATATATACAGAAAGGAGACTTATCTTCTTCATTCAATACAGTCAGAGGAGTTCCTGAATACAATTAAAAACCACTAATGAGTTTTTAAAATGATTGCGCTGTAATAGTAATGAAATTTGAAGATCCCTTTGTATTGCCAAGCTGACAGGTACTTAGCACCTAGTTTCAAATTAAGCCTCTGTAAAGAAACAGGAGATTTGAACACCTGTTGCTGACATAACAGGAAGGGGTGGAACAGGAAGAGCTAATACCATGTAAGGGAGAGCACAAGCTGGACAGAAACAACTTCTTGGGATAAACATCTTGGAGGTAGGTCAGCTGCTGCCAGAGAAAGAGAGAGGAAGAGAGAGAGAGAGAGAGAGAGAGAGAGAGAGAGAGAGAGAGAGAGAGAGAGAGAGAGAGGGAGAGAGAATGACTCACATTGAGCATATGGAGACTGGGCTCCTGCTGCTCGACTTAGGTCTGAACTGAGAATTGAGAAGAACTGAGAAGAGAAATGAAACCTGAGAACTGAAACAGAACTCAGACTTGTGGAAAAACTAGAACTTTTGCTGGAAAGACTTCCAAGGGCCATCTGGAGCTGCTGAGGACTGCAGAAGCATGACTGTGGTGCTGGTACTTTGTACAAATATTGTTGTGATTTTGTTAATGTGTGTGAATGTTATTGTGCCTTTGTTAAGCCTTGTCTTCCAGGTAACAGAGACTGTGAGAGATTTGAAGTGGACTGGACAATGTGAGCTTCATTGTGAAGCAAGAACTGCACAGAGAGCTGGGCAAGGAGGTGGGAGCTGCCTGCCTTTGAAGTCAGGTGGCAATTGCTTAGATTTGGGTATGGGAGCTGGGATCATGGAAGAGGAACCATGGAAGCTGAAAGGCTGCCCAGAGTCAAGACCAAAAGATCTCTCCCTGGGTACTGTGTAGTGATGGATGAAATTGTTTAAGTAGTGACTGATGAAATAGGATACTGAGTGGTGACTGATGAAATTGTGATTTACTTGTGACCTAGGGGTGGAAGGTTTTTGTACTTTCCACTGTCCCTTAAGAGGGTACTGAGTAGTGATTGTTGAAATTGTAATTTAATTGCATCTCATGGCTGGAGGGCTTTGACTTTTGTACTTTTTGTTCCTTAAGGAAGCAAACCTCAAGGATGATTGAATGATTGATTTACTAAATGATTGTATTTTGCTTAAAAGTATGTGGTGGAAATTATTTGTCTATTTTAGGTATAAGTTGTTGAGTTGTGACATGGTGAATGCTGTATTTTGATTTTCTGTGATAAATTGTAATGTTCTGAATGTTTTGCTCTGATTTGTTATTGAATAAATAGAGAGTTTGCTATACTATGTAATCAGAAGCTTGAAAGCTGTTCACAGCAACAATCTTCTGGAAAGCTGCTCATGCTTGGTTTTGCATGTAATGATGCCTCTTTACTCTGATCTCTTCATGAGGTGATAACATTATTCTGACTCAGTAAAGATGAAAACAATATTATTGACAAAATAAACCATGCCTCCAGGGATTTAAATGGCTAAGCTCTGGACAAATCTGAGCAGTTCAAAAGTCAGAGATATTGCAAGCATGGCCCTGTCTGTTGACAAGTTTCTTTCATTTTGAAGGACTGAATTTAACTCTCCTTCTTTACATCATCCTCTATCAGCCATAAATGTGAAGAATGACTAGACCAGGTGAAGCCTTTATATCTAGTGGGGGAAAGAAACACTCACTCTAGACATACATAGACACAGAGACAGTCACCCAAGGGAAGGATACAATTTGAAGAACAAGATCTCTGAGGAATCAGAGGACTGGATTTTGAGAAAAGACACTAAGAAGCTAACTAAACCCCTCAATAAATAGAAAGGATAGACTCAACAAGACCTATGTGATGACTACATAGAGAGATAGGATTTCCAGGCTCTTCAATATTAGGAATTGTGGGATTAAAAATCCAGCCCTATTTAGAACACAGCAAACAATTCCTTCTTTCTCTACTCCCAAGCTCATCATGCATTTGAAGGGATTAATAACAACTAATATTTTTCTAGAACTTGATGGTTTTCAAAATGCTCTCTCCCAAAAGAACCCTGTAAGGCTTGTGGTTCATGTGTTACCATGTCTATTGTATAGATGAGCAAATTTTAAAGCTTTCCCCATAAAAACACTGTGAGGTCAATAAAAGTTATGCAATGATCTCAATTTTATAGAGTCAAGAACTGCAGAATTTTAGGGTTAAAATGGGTCTCTGGGGCTGCCCAGTCAACCATTTCCTGACAAAGAATGCTCTCTACTACATCGCAGCATTTGTTTTCTTGAAGATGCCCAATGAGGAGAAAATACATTATCTCCTAAGACAATATGTTCAATTTGGGAACACATCAGACTTCTGGGGATGGAACCAATACAGTGGATAGAGAAAGCAGTCAGGGGAATTCTCTAACATTCCTCAACAACTTTAAAATCATATCTGAAATTGAATTCTGAAGCAGTAGACCTAATAAAAGGCTAGAGTAAGAAATTCTTCTAGACTAAGACAACTTAGGAGATCAGAAAAAAAGATCTGTGACATGGAGGTGGAGGCTGGCCTGGAGCTCACATAGCTCAGGTAAATGAAACACCAGTTAGAAAATTATGGGATCAATGACAGAATCAGCAGCATCTTCATGAGATCTCAAGCAAGGGATGGTTAGAAGACCTTTCAACTAGTCAGAAAGACATTATAAGGAATGCCTGTGCTAGCACTGGATGCAGGACCAGACACTGGCAAAAGCATTGCCTATTCCCATCTCTGGGTCATAGTTCAAAGGCAGAGAATAGCAACTCTGGTCAAGAGTGATTGGGAACCCTTGGGGAACATTATAAAAAGGAGTTGTATTAAATTATTTATGTGAAACAAATATGGTTTTGATATCTAGATCAGAGATATCAAAAACAGAGAAAGAAAACTATAGATCAATTAACATAATGAATATTGATGAAAAACGTTTCAATAAAATGCTAGCAAAGAGATTGCAGCAATATATCACAAGGGCCATAAATTGTGATGAAGTGGGATTTATGTAAGGAATGCAGGACTGGCTCAATATGAGGAAAGCTATCTGCATAATTGGCCATATAAGTAACAAAAACAACAAAATAATGTAATTATATCAGTAGATACAGAATAATCTCCTTGACAAAATCTAGCATTCATGGCAATTAAAAAAAAAACTAGAAAATCAAATGGAGGCTTTCTAAAAAAATGTTAAGTAGCATCTATCTAAAAGAGCAAACATTATTTGTAGGTGGGTGAATTTGAAGCCTTCCCAGTAAGAACAGGGTGAAACAAGGGTATCTGTTGCCACAACTGTTGTTTAATATTGTATTATGAATGCAAGCAAAGGAGATTGAGGGAATAAAAATTAGCAATGAGGAAACAAAACTATCACTTTGCAGATGATATGATGGCATAATTAGGAAATCCTAGAGAATCAACTCAAAAAATACGTAGTTGAAACAATTAAAAACTTTAGCAAAGTTACAGGATGTAAAAATAAACCTACACAAATCACCAACATTTTTATATATCACCAGTAAAACCCAGCATTCATATGTATGTGCAAATAGGAATGTTAGCTATTATTACAAATACTACAGTAATAACAAAAGACTCTGATTAGGAACCTGTTGGAAGATTAAGACCAAATTATGCCTCAAGTTAATTGCTGCTATTATACAAATTTTGGGTAGATTAGTACTCCTTGGATGCTTATACCTTGATAATAGAGAACCTCCATTCTGGATCCCATGAAATAAGTAATACTTAATTATATGATAAGAGAAATAGGGAGAGAATAAGGGGGGAAAAATAACATGATCTTGTTAGTTTTTCCAACCTAAGTGACTTGGAATCAATAGATTGCAAAATAGCAAGAGATCTCAGTGGCCACTTGAAATGGAATCCTCATTATGAGACATCTGAAAAGTCTTTGCTGAAAGACCTCCAGTTACAGGAAAGCTATCATTGTAGCCCAAAATAACCTAATTTTAATCTGGGTGAATTGATGAAGGGGCTGGTTTTGTTTTGTTCTATTTCTATAGACTTATTTTTGGAGGAAAGTTGTTTTTTCTTGTTTCTATTTTTCCTTTCCCTTAACATCAAGTCTGGAGTAAGCTCTTTGCAACTTCCTCCTGTTAGGCTCCTGACTCTACTCTCTAAGATGAAACAGGAAAATAACACAAATGAACAAACAAAAAAGCCTTCCAACTAAAACCCTTTCAAAGTTTAAAGCTAATCTTGGTACAAATATTTCCTTTAATTCTATTGGTAACTCTTTGGAATCAAATGAATTCTTTATTACACATACAATAAATGATATAAATGGTGTTTAGCTTCTCAGAGAAAAAAAAAAAGCATAAATAGCCAGGATTTTCCCATGATATCAGGTTAACGAAACTAAGACTAAGCAGGGTTGATTCATATCTCCCCATCTTATATTCATTCTGACCTTTGCTAGTTTATAAAGATTCAGAAGATAATTGGAAAATTGTCCAAATATTTTAGAACCAGAGCGCAAAATAGAACTTGAAAGAATTCACCGATCACCTCTTGAAAAAGATCCCAAAAAGAAAATTCCTAGGAATGTTATAGCCAGGTTCCAGAGTTCCCAGATCAAGGAGAATATATTACAAGCTGCCAAGAAGAAACAATTTGAATACTGTGGAAGCACAATTAGGATAACCCAGGATCTAGCAGCTTCTATGTTAAGAGATCAAAGAGCCTGGAATACAATATTCCAGAGATCAAGGGAAGAGAATTGGTTTGTCATGATTTATTGGTGTCAAAAAAATGCAGCAATCATTTATCATGTGTCAACTATAAGCAGTTTAATATTCTGGGCTTTGAGGATAAAAGACACAAAGGAAAAAAGAAAACAAAAAATACCTTTGAATATCCTGTCATTGAATTGGCTAAAGTACTTGCTTTTGTTTTGTTTTGTTTTTATCACTAAAAGAGAAGTATAAGGACATGATTTTGCATAATCTCAATTTTTGTGTGTCAGGGAGCTTACACTTGTCTCAGAATGCCTTAAAAGTGTGTTCCCAGTTTAGCATTAGACTTTTGAAGAGAAGACCTCAATTCCACCTCTGTCGTCTCCACAGTGCCCCAGGATTAGCTATGTAAACCTGTGACCAGGAGCAGTCACTTTAGAAGTGATCAGAACTGCAGAGTCATAATTAAGCACCAATGTCCAGGCTTAAAATGTAGTGTGGATATAGGATATCTTTATTTTTTTAATAAATAAGTAAGGAAACAAATACATAAATTACAGCTAAATAAATAAATGACTCAAAGAATGATTGAAGGTGTTTTTGTTTGTTTTTTAACTACATATTTCTCAAATTGACAAAAAATAGATGCTAGTATATCTCCCTGTAAAATCCTGCTACTATGCCTCAGGCAGCTTCTTACAAGCTGGAAAGGGTGTTAGGAGGTTTTCGAAGCCTTTTTTTTTTTTTTTGCTATCCAAGGCTAACACTAACTCAGCTTAAAATAAGGGGGCTCATCATTACAAGGTTTGCCATTTATTTGTTTGTTTCTGCTTTGTCTTGGAGAAGGCTGACTGCAAGAGTTCCATGTCTAGAAAGGTCAATTATATAAAGACAAAATGAAGGAACTGGTAACATTTAGCTTGATGATGAATAAATTTAGGGAAATGGGATTACTGTCCTTCAATATTTAAATGATTTCCCTGTCAAAAAAGTGGAGACAGTACAATTTTTTTCTCTGTAGACAGTAGAAGTAAGGCCAAGGGGAGAAATTTTGGCTCAGTTTAAGAAATAAATTTCTAACAACTCCAGATGTCCAACATTGGAACTGCCCATCAAGGATACACTGTTTTGTAATAAATTGATAATTTCATCATAAGAATTATTTAAACAGTTGAACCTATCTAAAACTTCAATTTTCTTAATAGTAGTACCTATCACACATAAATTTATAGAGATATAAGGTTAGAATCAGTTAATGATTCCTACTAATTTGCCTGAAGTATCAAATATTATTGGACCACACAAAATGAGGCTATTTGAAAGAAACCAGATGTCAACTCTTTGACCTCAAGTCACTCCATGGACAGGGACTATGTTTTGGTCTTTATATCCTTGTTTTCCAGGATATAGGAGGTTCTCACCAAATCCCTTTCAAATAGGATTAAAGCTGATTTTAAAAAATCCTGCCCCATGTCAAACTACTAACACAGGAGTATGCCAGGGAATCCAATCAGTATTGCCCAAATGACCTTTGTTGCACAATAAGCAGTTAAGAGTGAGTACATCATCTCTACCTGGCTTAACTGGAATGGAATTCAAAGAAAGGTTTTGGAAGCTTTCAATTGGAGTTCGTGTTGCTTTCCTGTGTACACAATGGCAGTGAATCCTTCTGTTTGGTTGAATCCTGTCTTTCTTTAATTAGTGTTTTATGAAAGATGTTTCAAAAAATTTCAAATAGTTGAAAATATGCAACAGTGGAACTCTAAATAGGAATAATTATTGACCCCCCCTCTTTCCAGAAACCAGGACTCTCCTCTTTAACATTAACTTCTAGAGCTGAGCTCCAGGCCTACAATCATAGGGGGACCAAGAGGACATTGAAAGGGTAATTTTCTTGCTTTGACCTGCTTGTATCTGTGTCATAGTCTTAGATGGTGGTCCTGGACTGAGGAGCACTAGTGTGACAGAGGTTATTGAGATTGTAGAGAGGTAGTCATTCTCACAGTTCTTAGTCAGGTGCCTAGAAAAAACATTGACAACAGCTGCACAAAACCACAGAAATTTCAGACATAGAACTCTCCACTCAGGAAGCAGAGTTCTACCATGGCAAAGAGCTCAAATATCAAGTAATTGCCTGGCAAGATGAGCAAACAGCAAAAAATGAAATCTAATCAAAGGATTATTTTTTGCTGACAAAGACAATTAAAACATAGAACCAGAAGAAGACAGCAAAGCCAAAACTCCTGCATCAAAAGTCTCCAAGAAAAATATGAACTGCTCACAGGCCATAGAAGAAGTCAAGAAGAATAGTGAAAATCAAGTAAGATATATATAAAAGATAAATTGAGAAATGAGAATGATGCAAGAAAATCATGAAAAGCAAGTCAACAGTCTGCTAAAGGAGACACTAAAATATACTGAATAAAATAATACCTTAAAAAATACACACACTTAAATGGCAAAGGAGGCCCAGAAAGCCAAGGAGGAGAAGTATGCCTTGAAAAGCAGAATTGGTCAGATGGAACAAGAGTTTCAAAAACTCACTGAGGAGAATAATTCCTTCAAAATTAGATTGGAGTAAATGGAAGCTAATTATTTTCTGAGAAACCATGATATTTTAAAACAGATTCAAATGAATGGAAAAAAAAATAGAAGGCAATGTGAAATATCTCATTGTGAAAACACGGACCTGGATAATAGATCTAGGAGAGGTAATTTTTAAAATTACTGAAGTACCTCAAAGCCTGATAAAAGTACCTGATAAAATTACTGAAGTACCTGATAAAATTACTGAATTACCTGAAAGTACCTGATAAAAAAAAAAGAACCCAGATGTCTTTCAAGAAATTATCAAGTTGCCATAATATTCTAAACCAGAGAGCAAAATAGAATTTGAAAGAATTCAACAATTGTCTCTTGAAAAAACTCCCAAGGAGAAAAATCCTTGGAATATTATAGACAAATTCCAGAGCTCTCAAGGCTAAGAGAAAATATTACAAGCAGTCAGGAAGAAATAATTTGAGTATTGTGGGAACCCAATCAGGAAAACACAAAACCTAGCAGCTTCTACATTAAGGGACTGAAGGACTTGAAATATGATATTCCAGGGGTCAAAGGATCCAGGATTAAAACCAAGAATCACCTACCCAGCAAAACAGTATACTGCTACAGGGAAAAGTATTGATATTCAATGAAATAGATGACTTTTAAGCATCTTTGATAAAAAGACCAGAGCTGAACAGAAAATTTGACTTTCAAATACAAGAAGCAAGAGAAGCCTGAAAAGGTAGAGAGGAAAAAGAAATCATAAGGAACTTATTAAAGTTGAACTATTTATATTCCTACATGGAAAAATGGTAATTGTAACTCATGAGACCTTTCTCAGTATGAGGATATTTATACACACACACACACACACACACACACACACAAACACACACAAACATACTATGTGTGTATGTATATATGCATATGTATGTATACAAACATATCTATGTATAGACAGATGTATTTGTGCATATATATATTTGTGTGTGCATATATGTATGCACACATATGTACATATATGTAGGTGAATCCACATGTATACTTATATGCATGTATAATATATTAATGTATGTGTATATATGTTGTATGTACACATATATAAATGTGTGTACATGCATATGTGTATAGGTGGATATATGTTTGTGTGTGTATGTGAGTACATGTATACACAGACAAAGGGAACAGAATAAGTTGAATATGAAGGGATGATGTATAAAAATAAAATTAAGAGATGACCGAGGAATATATTGGGAGAAGGAGAAAGAGATGGATAGAAGAGGGTAAATTATCTCGCATAAAGAGGCAAGATATAGCTGTTACATTGGAGAAGAAGAGCAGGAAGGTGAAAGGGAATGAGTCAACCTTACTCTCATTGGATTTTGCTTAAAAAGGAGATGACATACACACTCAGTTGGATATCTTACCCTACAGGAAAGTACAGGGGAAGGGGATGAGAGGAGAGATGATAGAATGGAGGGTAGATTGGGGGAAAGGAAATAATATAATAAAAATGACAATTTTACCTAAATCAAATTACATAATTAGTGCCATACCAATCAATGTACCAAAAAATTACTTTCTAAACCTAGAAAAAATAGTAACAAAAGTCATTTGGAAGATCAAAAGGTCCAGAATATGAAGGGAATTAATGAAAAGACGTGCTAGGGAAGGTGGCCTTTTCATATCAGATTTTAATCTATATTATAAAGCAGCAGTCATCAAAGCTACTTGGTACTGACTGAACAATAGAGTAGTGGATCAATGGAATAGATTGGATACATGAGACTCAGCAATCAATGACTATAGTAAAACACTCTTTGATAAACCCAAAGACCCCATTTTTGAAGATAAGAACTCACTATTTAATAAAAACTACTGGGAAAGCTGGATTACAGCGTGTCAGAAACTGAGCATAAACCATTATCTAACACTATATACCAAAATCCAGACTAAGTAGGTGCATGATCTAGGTACAAAGGCTGATACTGTAAGCAATTTGGGAAAGCAAGGAATAGTTTACCTTTCAGATTAATGGAGAAGAGAAGACTTTCTGACCAAACAAGAATTACAGGCATTATAAAATGTGAAATGGATAATTTTGATTACATTAAATTGACACAAAGTGTCTCTGATGAAGGCCTCTTTTCTAAAATATGCAGAGAATTGAGTCAAATCTATAAGAACACAAGTCATTCACAACTGATAAATGGTCAGGATAAATATGAACAGGCAGTTTTCAGAGAAAGACTTTAAAGATATCTAGAAGCATGTGAAAAAAAAAGGTCCAAGTCACTATTGATTAGGAAATGCAAATCAAAACAACTCTGAGATAGCATATCTCACCATTCAGATTGCCTAAGATAACAAAACAGGAAAATAATAAATGCTGGATAGGATGTAGAAAAATTGGAACACCAGTGCATTGTTGACAGAGATGTGAATTGATTCAACCGTATGTGATTCAACCATTGTGGGGAGGAATTATAGGCCAAAGGGTTATAAATAATTCCTTTTTTAAAATTTATTTATTTTCTTGTTTATATCATTCATTTTCATGAAATTTTGAGTTACAAATTTCCTCCCCATTTTTCCCCCACCCACCATGCCAAAACAGCCATCCCACTCTATAACCCCTCCCCAAATGTGCTCTCTCTCCTATGTCCTCCACCATTGCCCCTCTAACTTTCTGGTGGGGCAAGATGGATCTCCCTACCCCAGTGCCTGTATACCTGTTTTTTTTATTTTAACTTTCATTTATTTTAGTTTACATCATTCATTTCACAAGATTTTGGGTTACAAATTTTTTTCCCGATCTTTCCCCTACCCACCACTCTAAAACAGCCATCCCATTGTATAACCCCTTCCCCAATCTATTCTCCCCTATGTCCTCCCCCATCACCCCTCTGACTTTCCAATAGGGCGGGATGAATCTCCCTTCCACAGAGCTTGTGTATCTTAAGTCCCAGTTGGATATAGTTAATAATAATAATAATAATAATTGTATACCTATATACACACATATATTTTTAACATTTTGTTATAGATCTTTAAATTCTAGATTCTTTCTCTCCCTCCCTTGTCACCCACTCCCACTGGAAGGGCAAGCAATTAAATACAGGCTGTACATGTGTAATTATGCAGAACCTCTCCACAGTGGGCATATTGTGAGAGACTGATTATATGTCACTCCTTCCTATCCTGCCCCCCCCCTTGTACTATTCTCTACCCTGTGCCTGTCCCTTTACAGAAGCGTGTACTTCCATCAACCCTCCCCCCCACCCTGCCTTCTCCTCCATCATTCCAGCTCTCATCCCCATTCCCCCTACTCTCCTGTGTGGCAAGATACCCAATTTAGAGTCTATGTCATTCCTTCCCTAAGCCAAGTTCAATGAGAGTAAGGTTGACGCTTTCCCTTTTCCCTTCCTATACTTCCCCCCCCCCCATTGTAAAAATTATTCTTTGCCTCTTCTATGAGATGAATAACCCCACTGTGTGTCTCCCTGTCTCCTCTCATTCTAATCCCCTCCCACTTCAGGATTTCACCTTTTAGAGTATTGTCCCTTCCTATTCAATTGATCTTGTGCCCTCTATGTATTCATATAAACGCTTATTCAGGTATGTGATTGTATGCATATATAAACCCTCCTATATAGATATATGTGTATGTATATGTATGTATACATTTGTATTCCCTTCCCCTATCCTCATACTAAGAAAAGTTTCATCAGCTACAATTGTCACTTTTCAATGTTGGCATGTAAATAGTTCAACTTTGATAAGTTCCTTATGATTTCTTTTCCATGTTTATCTTCTCATGCTTCTTCTGATGGAGTGTCAAACTTTCTTTTCAGTTCTGGTTTTTTCAGCAAGAATGTTTGAAAGTCCTCCACCTCATTGAATGACCATATTTTCCCCTGGAACCCTAAACTCAATTTTGCTCTGTAGGTGATTCTTGGTTTTAATCCTAGCTCACTTGATCACCAGAATATCATATCCCAGGCCCTTCGATCCCTTAACGTAGAAGCTGATAGATCCTGAGTTATCCTAATTGTGTTTCCACAATATTCAAATTGTTTCTTCTTGGCAGCTCATGATATTTTCCCCTTGATCTGGGGACTCTGGAACCTAGCTATAATATTTCTTGGAGTTTTCTTTTGGGGATCTTTTTCAAGAGGTGATTGGTGAATTCTTTCAAGTTCTATTTTGCCCTCTAGGTCTAAAACATCTGGGCAAATTTTCCTTGAGGATGCTTTCTAAGTTTTTTTGGTCATGGCTTTCAGGTAGTCCAATAATTTTTAAATTGTCTCTTCTGGATCGATTTTCCAGGTCAGTGGTTTTTTCAAGGAGATATTTCACATTGCCTTCTATATTTTTCATTTGTTTGGATCTTTTTGATAGTATCTTGATTTCTCATAAAGTCTTTGGCTTCCATTTGGTCCACTCTAATTCTGAAGGAATTATTCTCTTCAGAAAGATTTTGAGATTCTTTTTCCATCTGGCAAAGTAGGCTTTTTAAGGCATTCTTCTCCTCATTGGCTTTTTGGGCCTCTTTTGCCATTTGAGTTAATCTATTTTGTAAGGTGTTAATTTCTTCACTCAGGTTGTTGCCTCTCTTTTCATGATTTTCTTGAATGATTCTTATTTCTCTTGCCAATTTTTCCACCACTTCTCTCATTTACTTTTCAAAATCCTTCTTAAGCTGATCTCTACCATTTAGGCAGACCTCATGTTTCTTGGAAGCTTCTGGTCTGGGAGTTCTGACTGTGTTGTCTTCCTCCCATTCCCTGCTTTGATACTTCTACTCCCCAAAAAAGTAATCTAGAGTTCACTTACAGCTCTGTAATGCCATGCACCAGCAGATTCCCAAAGGAATGCTACTGTGAACAGCTTTTAGAGTTCAGATTACAAAATAGAGTGAACACTCTGTTTATTCCATTACAAATCAAGACAAACACTCAAAACATTATAATATTCACAACATTACATCTTATAACATTAAATGGCCACACAGTTTTCACTACAGTGGCCACAATATTC
>JAQQSU010009029.1:0-12792 GCA_028627135.1 Pseudochirops cupreus
TACACACCTCTGCCAATCCCCTTCTTCCACATCAACAGGGGAGTTCATGCCTTCTCAACAATGGGACAGGGTTTGCCCCGTCTACACTTAGCACTTAGTACTAAGTGCTAAGTATCCTGCTAAACAGATTACTATTACATATGTGTACAGGTATACATAGACAGAGGGCTCAGGATAAATTTAATAGGAAGTCATGATATTTAAAAAGGTGAAATTAAGAGGTGAGAGAAGAATATAATGAGAAGAAATGGGGAGAGACAGAATGGGGTATATCATCTCATATAGAAGAGGCAAGGGATAACTGTTACAATGGATGGGAAAAACAGGAGAGTCAAAGGGAATGGATCAACCTTACTCTCATTGAATTTGGATTAGGGAGAGAATGACATGCACACTAAATTGGGTATCTTGCCCTCCAGGAGAGTAGGGGGAAAGGGGATGATGCAGGGGAGGGCAGGTTGGGGGGGAGGGTAGTTAGAAATACACACTTTTGAAAAGATATAGGGTCAAAGTAGAGAATAGAACAAGTAGGGGACGGGATTGGATGGAGCGAAATATAGTCAGTCTTTCACAATATATTCACTATGGAAATGCTTTGCATAACTACACATGCACAACCTATATTGAATTTCTTGTCTTCCCAGTAAGAGTGGGTGATGAGGGAGGTAGGGAAAGAATCTGGAATTCAAAGTTGTAAAATCAAATGTATTTTAAAATATTATTATTATTATTATTATTATTTTTACATGCAACTGGGAAATAAGATATACAGACACTGGGGTATGGAGATCCATTTTGCCTTACTGGAAAGTGGGAGGAGGGATGGGGGAGGATATAGGAGAGAGCAGATTGGGAGAGGGTGTATACAGTGGGATTGCTGTTATGAGGTGCTGGGTAGGGGAAAGTTGGGGAGAAAATTTGTAACTCAAAGTCTTTTGGAAATGAATGCTGTAAACTAAAAATAAACATAACATTTGATTTAAAAAAGTAAAAGCCTCTACAAAGAGCTGTAGCAATGAGAATGGAGAAGAAAAAGGAATGTTCAGATATTATGACTAAGAATACAGTATAAAAACCTGGTGGTGAGGATATAGTATAGAAAGGAAAGAAGAAAGGAAGAAAGGAAGGAAAGAAGAAAGGAAGGAAAGAAGTAAGAAAAGAAGGAAGGAAGGAGGGAAGGAAGGAAGCAAAGACATGGTATATGACCTGGGAACAAGATGGAGAATTCTGTGGCTTAGTACCCTGGAGACACCAAGAAAGAGGTTGATTCAGACAACATGGAAGAAATAGGAATTTTGCTTCTGACACATTTAATATGAGATGTCATTGGTATATCCAGTAATCTGGAAGAAATTTTAGATCTGACATTAGGTTGAAAGGACAGAACTATGAAGTTATACACATTTAAACTATGATCAGAGATGAGAAATGTGAGTGAATATCTAAGAAAATGATTGAGGCCTATCATATGGGGGCAGAAAGAGAGACAGGGAAAAGAAATAATGCAAAAATTATTAGAAAGTTATAAAGACTGTATTTTGAGCCCTGGACCATGGAATCTGAAGCCAAAATGAAACTTGAGTGTAATGCATTCACTGCTATCAAATTAATTGTTTTGATTTTATTGGAACTTGAATAAGAAACAAAATCAGGTCATTTGCCCTTCAATTAAAATCCATTTCTGTCCTGAATTAACAGTACCCCTGTGTGCTTTTAAGTATGCCTACATTTTTCTGTTTATGAAATGAATTTCAAATAAAACTGCATGATAAGAAGTTCAAAATATTTGATCCACTATAAATATGTCATATTCAAATACTTAGAATTTATTGTACGCCACTTGCATATCAATAAGCCATTGACATCACAGCATAGTATGTCAAAGATCCACGTTTTAATGGTTCCCCTTATTTTCAGCCAACATAATAACACCTAATAGCTTTTTTGGAGCTGTTACAAGGTATTGTGAAAATATTTAGTATTCTAAGTAGTTTCTTTTAAAATTCATCTGCACTGCAGCAAAAATGTTTCCCCACGTAGCCACCATACATTGTGCCTGAGAAATTTATTTTACCCCAGATTTCCTTGTGGTTACACCTCAAAAGATTCAGAGGTTCAATTCAGCTAATTCATTATGACAGGAAAAACATCTGAATTTCTCAGAACTTCTAAGCATTTCATTTGTTACCCTTTACCAAAGTTGTTTCCTTTTATTGTAATGATTTTTGCATCATCCTTTATCTAAGCTATTATATAATATTCCTTATCCCCAGTTGCAAACAAATCCTCAAACTGAACTTGCATCCAATGCTTTTAACAGTCTAAAGATGCTTGGGATACCCTCTCTTAGTGTTAGGTTTCCAATATAAATTAGCACCATCATAAAATGAATTGCTTGTGGTAGAAAGTCACGGGACTCTTCAGATATGAAATCCTGGCTTTGAAAGTCATTTCTGGTATCCTGAGTTTTACATTTTAGAGGATTAATTTCTTGGAAAATTTCCAATGTCTTTTATAGTGTGTATCACAAATAGGTTGCTATCTGCATTGGTGGAGACAGAACTAACATCATATAGGGAGTTCTTAGACAGTGATGAAGTCAAAGATCCTGTCCATAGCTGTATAATTTATTGAGCATGTGAGGGAGAGAATATATTAAGGTATACTTAGGAACCCCTAAAATAAAATCAAGATCAGTGAGTTGAGATGTTGTGAGTTAGTTTTATTTCTTACTAACACTGCATTGTTTGGAAAATGTTTGTCACTACGTCATACAGAGCACTTTGCTTGTCTAGACAAGTCATTCTGTACAGAGAAAGATGTTCACTTTTCTTTTTACCATGTAAAATAATGTCAATTTTGATAAAAGACTCAAAAGCTAAAAAAGAAATAGACAGACAGGTTAGTCATCATCCTGTTCATTTCCTTTCAGGAGCTGATTTATCTTTGAAAATCCCTTTGACCATAAAGAAAGAATCAGAATCATTTCAATTTCATATCTTCTTGAGGACAAATGAGAAATAACACAGACTCTCAGACAAAAAATGAATATATAATGACTGTTATCTAGTTTGTTTTCACATAAAATAGTTTTTGGTCAGAAATATTGCTCAACAAAAAATATTATCCAATACCCATACAAAAAGGCAGCATGACATATTGACTATATTATAGTTCTTCAGGTAAAGAAGGCCTGTGTTTGCAACAGTCTTCTGACCCTTAATAGTTCTTTGATTCTAAGTTATTTAACCTCTGAGGTTCAGGCAACTTTTCATGAGAATCTATAAAGATGTTCTAAATAATATAAAAAATGAATTTTCCATAGTGGTTGCATTATTAGAATTTCTATCATATATTTCCTTTGGGCTAGAAATAATGACTGTATTTTACTTAATTATAACTTCAAATAGTGTAACTTTGAATTCACAGAACTGCTTCACAGGATTCATTATTTGCACTAATTCGGACCTACCTGGATGATATTATTGAAAGGTTTTGATCCATATATGTGGAGGCAGTTCTGGCATTAAAATAAATAAATCAATCACAGAATGTTGATATGATACCCCTGATTGCTGTTTTTCCATGAATTTTTGAGTTATGCTAAGTTAGAATAAGAATAGAGAATGGACACGTGATTTCAATAGTGTAAAGGGTTGCTGGTGAGGAATTTCCTTTACCAAATTCCTAGGCCCTCATGCTATGGATGGTTTTATTCCTTCAGCTGCTGCTCAATTCTGTTGACTGCTTTCATCTTCCTCCCCAAAAGAAAAGGAATTCTCTTGAATATAATCCTGTCTCTAAGAGATAAGTGCCATGCTTGAACTCAGGGACTCTTGTTTTCTTGGAAACTCTAGAACTCAGGATTACCTATGAGAGTAATTCTTAGGATTGCTAATCTCTAGTTTATGAAACCAAAAGAAGCTTTCTCCTTAGAAGGAAAGCAAAGACAAATGTGAACAGCATACTAAAAGGACATCACTTTGTCAACAAAGTCTATATGGTCAAAGTTATGGTTTTTCCAGTAGCAATGTATGGCTGTGAGAGTTGGACAAGGAAAGCTTAGAAGCATAAAGTCAACACTTTCAAAGTGTGGGGACTTTTTAAAGCCCCTTGCACAGCAAGGAGATCAAATCAGCCAACGCTTAAAGAAGTTAATTTAGGATATTCACTGGAAGGTCAAACACTGAAGATGAAACTTAAAAACTTTGTCCCCATAATGAGAAGTAGGGCTCATTGGGGAAAAAAAAAGCACTTCCCTCCCACCAAAAAAAAAACAAAACAAACAAACCCAACCCTGATGTTGGGAAAGATTGAAGGTAAAAAAGAAAAGTGAATGAAAGAGGTTGAGATGTATGGATAGTGTCATGGAAACAATGAAGATGAAATGGACTTGGATAGACTTTGAGAGATAATGGATGATAGAAGAGCCTAGCATGGGGTCACAAAGAGATGAACATGACTGAATGACTGAATAACAAGAACAGCAACAACCAAAGTCTCTAACTTTGAAGTTCAGTAAAAGAAAGACTAAGTCAGGAACTAGAAAGTCCAAATCTTCCCAGTCAGCCTTACCCGGGCAAGCTCAGGCTATTTGTGATGTGATTCTCTTATAGCAACATTGTCTGCTCCTGTGTATGGGTAGTGGGATGTTGCAATGAGATATCAATCCCTTTTCCCCGCTCCAACTCCTTATGCCTTGCTGCTATCTTCTGGTTTTGAAGTGCAAGGAAGAAAAAAAATATGGGAAATGAAAAAAAATAAAGGGCCAAAAAATGTTGAATTTTTGTATATCTTGCTCTTATTAAGCAAACTAGAGTAAATGCCCCCTCCCTCCAATTCTTAATTGACAATCATCTTGTCCTCAAACACCAAAGACCAAGTAGCATAGTATCTGCTATCTTCTCAGAAGCAAGAGAGTAGGACCAATACCTCCCATGGTAAATTCCCCTTTTGACAAGTTATAACCCCATAACTGAAGTTTATTTGGAGAAATCATCATATTTGATTATGATAAATATAACAGTAGTTATTATCTATATAACAGTAATTATTATCAGAGGTTCCTTTGAACAACTACCGTTATATTTAAAGTAAGTGACTTAGAACCATAAAGGTTATTATGTTTTTTCTCTGATGCATGTTTATGTTGTTTCCCCAATAGGATTGATAAGTTCCCACAAACAAAGACAGTGTCTTAAGCTTTTCTGGATCCTCCACAGCAAATGGCAGAAGTTTTGGCTTCATGGTGAATACTCAAAGCATATTTCCTAAATCGGTTGAATAATAAAGTGAAGAATAGTTCACAGGAAGAGAACATTTATAGAGTTCTTGAGTTGTTCTTCTTACCTGTTTGTTCATTTATTTAACATGTTTACATATCTATCCACATAGCTACCTATTTATTCATTTATCTATCTATCCATCTAACATCTAGGTATCTATTTATCTACTAGCAAGGAGAGAGTCCTTTCTGGTGTACATACTTAATGACCCAGAATTTAAAAGTATATCATTCAACTTTGGAGAAAAAAAATTGGAGTAGAATTCAGAATACTTAATTATTTTCTTCTTTATTCTGTATGATTGCATATTCCTAATGTAAATATCTCTATATATCTCTATCTATCTACCTCTATATCTATCTATCTTTATAAAATTTTCTGGGTAACAGAAAAGGAGATTAGATTTGCATGTTTCATTAACTTTAGACCCAAATTTTTCAGTGTGAAGAACTATGGGAAGTCCATACCTTTTCAATCTTCTTTTTTGTTTGTTACTGTCAAATACCTTCTGTCTTCTTATATATATTGAGAAATTTTGTTTCACTTGAATTCCTACCAAAAGCTGTTCACTCATTTTCAGGCAGTGTTTGTATGTGAGTGTGTGTGTAGATACACATATATACATACATATGTACATACAAACATGTGTGTGTACACACAAATATATCCATACATATATATGTATATACAAAAGTGAGTGAGTGAGTGTGTGTGTGTGTGTGTGTGTGTGTGTGTGTGTGTGTGTGTGTAGCCAAGAAGAAACTGAAGAATAAATAGCTTCATAAAGGCCAACACTTTCATTTTTGTTTGGGGGGAGGTCAGTCTTGCCCTAAGGTGTTGCCACCCCCCATTTTGTCAGATGGAAGTACATTGTCATTTTTACCATGTCAGCAAACTTCTATTAAGCTCAAGAGGAATGTCTATTAATGATAGGGGAATATCATATATTTCAAATGAGTAATTTCAAGGAGGTGCATTTCAGAGGTCTCTGAATCTTTGGGGATCTCTTGTTTGTTCACTGCTTTTAACATCTGCTCTTTTATCTTTTTCTATATGCCTCAGGTTGAAACAGTCTCCTTGCCCTTCTTCAAGTTATTTTAAGTTCTTACTTTTCTGCTGCCATTCACCCCTTGGCCCCCTTTTTTGTCTGAGTATAATCAGCTTTTTTAGTTGAAATTCAATCCTCTTTCACTAGGGCGCCTAGTGAAATTCCCTTGATGCTGCTTTTCCCTATGCCTACCCCACCCTAGAGCAGCTGGTGTAGGTAAACAAATCTCAATATCCTCGTACATGAAAGGCGCGCAGAGGAGAGAAGAAAAATGGATGAAATGAAATATCAAGGAAGGATGAGGTCCATTGACCCATTCGTCCAGGGCATCTATGGAATATTCCGGGCTTCCTCAGACAGCTGGTAAATATCTAATCTTTTCATCAACAAGAAAATGGCTGATGTTTAGAGAGAGAAACACTGGTAGGAAACAAATGTGTTGCTATGGTATACCTATGGAAGTGATCTCTTCTTGTGAATAAAATATAAGCAACATACAGAGGATTAATAATTTATAAATTCATTTTAAGCTGCTTCTTGAATGATTTCAGTCATATTGTCCTTAACCTACATTCCCTGTGGTAGCTTCGGTTTGGGGACATCCAAATGAATTGGATTTTAAAAAACTGAATCATTTTTTAATTATAAATACGTTGGTCTAATATTTTCCTTTTGACAGTTGCTTTGTAAAATTTAGATTTTATGCAGCTTAATGAGTGGTTTCAAGTACTGAGTACTTTTTTTTGTAGGAAATCAGTCTTTAAATAAGAACTGTAACTCTCAAAGCATTTGTTAATTTTAAGTAGTACACAAAGAAGAAAACTACCATGCGAAAGCTAAGGCAAAGGGTCAGATGGGCACCATTTGTGGATGCATTTCATAAATAACAAGGCCAGCAATATCATCCACCATTTCAGGAATAATGAAGGGAATCCTGGGAATTTCAAACTGCTTTTTAGATAATATAAAATAAAACATTTCTTTCTCCTGCCTAACTACCCTTTCCAGCTAAGTGTTTAAAAGTGGGTGTCCTATGCAGAATGACAAGCTTTATTTTGTTCTTTTGAGGGCAGGATTCATATTCTAAGAACTATAATTGAATTAATTAAAACAATTTGATGTTTATATAAGGAATACCTTTAAAAATTAAGAAATTTTCAAGATTTTTCCGGGACCTTGGGAAAAACACAAACTTTTTAAAATTTTAGAGAAGCTCACTAATGAGTCACTATTTTTAGAAAAGGCACTTACCTGTGTGTGTGTGTGTGTGTGTTTCACCAAAACACTAGATATGTGAGTATTTCAATATGTGAAGCACAGGGAAGTCATTGTTCCTATGCAGTTGTAGTTTAAGGCATTGTTTTTCATCCGGACAGGGCACAAAAAAATGATGATATGCATGTTTCCCCCTTTGCCTTGTCCCTCCTGCTCTGCATGACTTGTTGGTGAACTCCAGCTAGGCCAACCACTTCTACTTAGAGTTCTGCTACAGAGGCAAAATCTGCTCTTATCCCTATACTCATCCTCACCTTTTTCCCACCATTTCACAGGTTCATAATATTTTGTGCAGGAAGAATTATAGGGATCAGCTGGACCAATCACCTCATTTTACAGAAGTTTCTTTGCCTGGGATGGTTTTGTGTCTGATATACATTAGTAGTCTCCCTACTGAACTGGTTAATTTAGAAGCAAATGGAGCAGGGCAGCTCGGTGGTACAACGAATAGAGCACTGGCCCTGAAGTTAGGAGCACCTGAGTTCAAATCCGGCCTCAGACACTTAATGCTTACTAGCTGTGTGATCTTTGGCAAGTCACTTAACTGCAATTGCCTTGCCTTCTCCGTTCCAAAAAATGTTTAAAAATTATTTTAAAAGAAGCAAATAGAACCACATATTTTTAAGGTGGATTAAGTAACCTACTCCTCTTAGTGATATTTCTAAGTTTCATTGCCCTGGAGGACACAACATAGTAACTGGATGATGAAATTAGTCAGGCTGTTGGACTGAGCAGGTGCTTAATAAATGCTTGTGAATGAAGGAATGAATGATTTGATAGAAGATGCCCAGGGTCACATAGGAGGTCAAGGAAAGCCTGGAAATGTTCATGCTATTGAGATCCTCTCCATACAGCCCATCTACTATAGATCCAGACAACATATTACATACTTGGTCTATCCTAGAGACAACTATGTGATGATCAAGGCTCACCTAAGTGCACTCTCCTCCAATAAGCACATTTAAGAATATTCCAGTGGTCTCTGTGATAATCAAGGGAAAGAAGCAGTGTACGAATGTTTATGCATATGTGCCCTGCTGGGTTGAGTCAGTTAGTCAACAAGTCAATCTATCAATCATTCTGAAGGGTTTATTAAGCACTTACTGTTTGTGTAGGCATATGTAGTGATGCAAAAAACAAACCAAACCAAACAATCTCCTTCCTTCAAGAAGTGGGAATTCCAAGGGAAGAGATAACATATAAATAACTAGGTACATACAAGATATATTTAGTGTAGATGGAAGGTCGTCTGAAAGAGGAAAACATCGGCCAGGAAAGACATCTTGTTTAACATAGGCTTTGATTTGAATTAAGAAGAAAAAAAGGGGAAGCAAGGAGTGGAAATGAGGATACAGAGCATTAGTAGTAGGGAGGCAAGGACAATAGCCCATGCAAATGTGTGGAGACTGGAGATGGAGTGGCAGGAGGAGGAGTAAGTAATTGGTCCACTGTAGCTGGATCATAGTGTGCGGGGAGAGGAAAAAAGTGTAAAACAGAATGGAAACATAGCAAGAGGCTAGGTCAGGGGTAAAGAAACTGTGGCCTCAAGGCTACATGTGGCCTTCTAGGTCCTTGGGTGTGGGCCTTTGACTGAGCCCAAGTTTGAGAGAACAAATCCTTTTATTAAAGGGATTTGTTCTATGAAGTTTAGATTCCGTCAAAGGGCCACACTTGAGGACCTAGAGGGCCACATGTGGCCCTGAGGCTGGAGGATCCAGGTTATGAAGAGATTTACATGCCTAAGAGAGGGCTTCATATGTGGTCCTCTTCCAGAGCATGCCACAGTTTCGACCAATAATCTCTTCATGAACCTGGTCTTCCTTGCTATCTTTATGGCCCTCCTCCTTACTGAGCCAATGGTGAGTAAAATCACAGGTTCTATGGATGGGAACTAGGTGTTCTCCTCATCTCACTTTGGTCTTCCATACTTTGATTTCAAGATAGGACCCAAAGACAATTTGGAACCAAATTCAGAGAAGTTATTATTTAATTCCACTATCTGAAAAGAAAAAATAGTGGGTGGAAGATGTAACAATGTCAAGAGGGTGCTAAGAGTCTAGAGGCACGAGGCCATGGAAGTAGATGAGCTGAGAAGAGAAGTGGCAGCTATTAGTGTTTCTGCAGGAGGTAAATGTTTCCAGCTTTGATGCTGTACAGAATTCTCTGAAGGCCCAGGCAAATAGCACAGCAAGAGAGACAAGAGGCGTGAGCCATTTTAGCCACTGAGCCCTGCAGGCTTGCTGAGCTGGGCTTATGGCATTAAAGTAGACTTGATTTCTGCCTCTGAATGCTCCTGATTTTCTCCACAGAGACATTTGCTTCTCATAAATAACCTTTGAAATAACCTCTGGGCTTGTTTCCAGACACTGTTCATCTAAATTCATTTTCTCTGTTAAAACTCAAGTGGCTATTTTAAAACTTCAGGGAAGGAAAAGCTATTAGGGGTTAAGCTGAAGGTGAGGAGCTTCCCAGGAAACCTCTCTCACAGTCTTCCTTATCTGGTCCTTCAGAGTGGGCATAAATTGTCAGGGTAGTGGAGGAGGTGGGAAATGGAGTTAATGGGGACAGACAGGAAAGATCCTCCTGAAATAACGTAAGAACCCTGGATAAAATCCAAAACAGATTCTTGCTAGGGAGGAGTGATCTCAAATTTTGCCTACCTCAAGAAACGAGATTTAGAGGTCTGATAGCACTTGCCCAACCTCTGCAGTGTAGAAACAATAAAGCTTAGCAACTAGTTAGGAAGAATAATTCATTGAAATGCAGGTTGTCTTGGGCATAAAGCACTGAGCACTCCCTCTTGCAACCATTTTATTGATTTTCCTTGACCTCCATCTTCAGTTTACTCCTTCCTTCCATGATCCTTTGAGCTGAGGGAGATTATCTTTTGCTCCTCTTTCTGGATACCTCCTGAGAGATGTGCAGCATACCTCCATGTTAGTGCTACATATTGATAAACTCAGTCCTTCCCCTTGCCACAAGCATGTTTTGGAGGTGAGAGGGGTACCATGCAGTATGTTGGGGAAGAGAATGTGTTGCTAATAGTTTGCTCTTTCCTTCCAACGGTTTTTGCGAGGTAGGACAAATATTTTTATCCCTGCTTAACCGATGAGAAAAATGAGTTAGAGAGAGTGACTTGGTCCTAAGCATATAGAAAGTAAATATTGGAGTCAAGATTCAAACTCAGGTCTTTTGACCACAACTCCACCATTCTTTCTAGGACAGAATGTGTATTTTTTCACAACTTGGTCTAGTGGAAAGGGGGTGTTATTATATGCCAAGACAGCTATTACGCTTTTGTCCTGCCCTAATTTTAGTTTGGACTTTATTTTTATTTGCACAAGCAGTTGAAAGTAACTACTCATATAGAATGCAGCACCTTCTTTGCCCCCATTAGCTCTAATGCACTACAGGATTTCCTACTATATTTCTGACTTGGGCTATTTATTTCATAAGCACTCAGAGGCATTTGGAGCTGTCATTTCCTACTGTTTGCCCTCCCTAAGTGGGACTTTCTAGCAACAGGCTGTCTCGCTCTCTGTGTGTCTCTCTCTGTTTCTGTCTCTCTCTCTTTTTTACTCTTTCTCACACTGTCTCTCTGTCTCTCTTTGTTTCTCACTCTCTCTTTTATACTCTTTCTCTCTTGCTGTCTGTGTATCTTTCTTTCTCTGTGTCTCTCTCTGTCTCTATCTCTTTGTCTCTCTTTCACTCTCTCACACTGTCTCTGTCTCTCACTTTCTCTCTTGTACTCTGTTTCTGTCTCTCTCTCTCCTTTCTTCCCCCCTCCCTCCCTCTCCATCTCCTTCTCCTTCTCCTTCTCCCTTTCCCTCTGATCTTGACTTCATGACTGAATTGAGACATCAACTACTGGATCCAATTCCCTTTGCTTTTGTCAGTTAAGTCAAACACATCTGCTCTTGGCACTGAGTGATGGTGGCCTGCATGCCATGCAGAGGGTATTTGTTTGAAGAAGAAAATACACAGGTGGAGATGAGAAAATAAAACTTGAACTCCAGCTTTCACAAAACCCCTTTTGTTCTTGCTGGAAGTTTCCTCTGACACACATTGATTGGCTGTCATGTTGTGTAAATCAAAATTACATGTATTGCTACTCCATAATACTGCTGCTAGTTTTAAAAAGAAAAGGGGGAGGGGGCTGGGAGTCCTAATTGTTCTTCACATAGCTAGAAAGAGAAAAACACATGCTTAGCAGCATATGTCTAATGAACTCATAAGTACCAGGGGGAAAAATGAAAATCTATGGTCTTAGCAAAAAACAAAACATAAATACATAACAAAGAAACAAAGTAAATTTCAGAGACAGTAATGATACCTAGCCTTTATTTCTCACTTAAATACCAGGCGTTGTGCTAAGTGCTTTACAAACATTATTTCACTTCATCCTTACTATAACCTTGGAAGGTAGGTGGTATTATCATCTCCATTTTAAACTTGAGGAAATTGAAGTAAACTGAGGTTAAAAGACTTTCCTAAAGTCACACAGCCGGTAAGTGTCTAAGGGTGGATAGGAATTCAGGTTCCTCTGACTTCAGTCTGGGCTCTCTATCAACTGTACCATCTGCCCAGTTATTGTATTTTTAAATTTTTTGTCCTTTCTCATTTTAAAGTAATCCATGGCAAAGTGTATTGTACCCTTGGATTGCCTCTGAACAATTATTTTGGCTTTCTAGACTTTCTATGTGTCCCAGGGCCCTGCCATGTCTTTAAAAGGGCAATCTCCTTGAGTTTGAGTATCAGATCTTTACCAACTAGGGAGGTTCTCAATAGACCCTGGCTAATGCCTTACACAAAATCAACTTTGTACAAAATGGGTGCTTAGTGACTGGGTATGGTAACACTGATATCATCTGAAGATCCTGGTTGAAAAATAAATGCCAGGAAGTAAATGATATGGCAGAAATTAAATCATTCACTTAAATATAGTGCTTTATATTATCATTCCCATTTCATAGGTTAAGAAACTGAAAATAATTGTATATCAATTATTCAGTAAACATTTTAAAGTGCCTATTATGTGACAGGCACTCTGGTTGTATGTGTGTGTATATCCACACACATATATGTGTATATATAGAAAGCATGTATGTATGCACACATACACATACATATGTTTACATATATACACATATATGATATACCGATAGCTAGGCAGATAGAGAGAGA
>JAQQSU010000903.1:0-16730 GCA_028627135.1 Pseudochirops cupreus
GTTGAATGATGAAACTCTCTTAATACAAATAAAGACGGATTTAAATAATTGGAGAAATATTAGTTGCTCACAAACGGGCCAAGCCAATCAAACCAAAACAGAACTACGTAAGCCATTTCTTTATTTAGAGCCATGTCAATCAAACTACTTAACAGTTATTTAAGAAAATTAGAAAAATAATAACAAAATTTATCTGGAGCAGCATAAAAGTCAAAAATATCATTGGAAGCAATGGGAAAAACCAGACAAATAAGGGGCCCTAACAGTGCCCGGGCTTAGACTGTGTGACCAACTTGTAATTATCAAATAATTTGGTCCTGGGTAAGAATGAGGCTGATCAGTGGAACAGGTTAGGTATACCGTATGCATAATTAATTCCACATAGTCGTGTACTATTTGATAAAACTCCAAATCCCAGCTATTGAGGGAAGAACTCATTTTTTGAGAAAAAACTTTTGGGAAAACTGGAAAGTAGACCAATGTAGGTTAACATCTTACACTGTATACTAGAGAAATTCAAAGTGGGTGCATGATTTATATAAACAACTAACCAACTTAGTAGAGCATGGAAGGCATTACCTGTTTGAGGGAACAATTCATGACCAATTAAGAGATAGACAGATTCTCACGAGGTAAAATGGATAATTTTGACTGTGCAAAAATAAATACTTTTGCAGAAATAAATCCAAGACAGATAAATTGAAAAGAATAGCAGGAACTTGGGAAAAAATTATTTGCAACATATTTCCATAATAAAGATTCCAATTTCTAAAATATAGAGGGAATGAATAAAATTTAGAAGATGAGGATCCATTCTCCAGTTGATTAATAGCGAAAGGATATAAGTAGGGAATTTTCTAAAGAAGAAATTCAAACTATCAATAGCATATGAATAATGGTGTAAATGAGAGAAATGCAAATTGAAACAATTTTTAGGTAGTAGTTTATACCCATCAGATATCCCAAGATTGCGAAAACGAAAATGGCAAAGGCTAGAGGGATTGTGAACAAATGAGTACGCTATTGTACAGGTGGTGGAGCTTGGGAAATAGTGCACCCATCCTGGAAAGCAATTTGAACTCTGCAACAAATGTTTTTAAATTCTGTCATTTTATCCTAGTGATACCAATATTCCCCAAAAGAAAAGGGAAAGAGTAAAAAGACCTTGTATAATACATATGTACATACATATGTATATAGACACATACAAATATATTATATAAAAACATCAGATATATTTTTTGGACATAACTAAACTAGAAATTTTAATGGGTTTTGTTTATCTTGCCTTCTAAAAGAGTGAGGGAAGGGAGAAGAAGAAGAAAATTTGAAACTTAAAATAAAATTTTAAAATGGTGACCGTCATTATGTTCCCTGCCTTCCTTCTGGACTCAGTTCAGATCATGCCTCTGTAGGAGGCTTCATCTGGTTTTCCCAGTTCTCAGTTCATTACAGATTTCCAGGTCAGGGTCGTCTGTGTTACATCTAAATAATTTTATTTCCCCAGGTTCTACCTGCTACTTCAGGACTTTCTCTAAACTATTGCCTGTGTACATGTTTCTTTCTCTGTCTGTCTCTGTCTCTCTGTCTCTGTTTTTTTTCTCTATCTGTCTGTCTGTCTCTCTTTGTTTCTCTATCTCTGTCTCTCTCTGTGTGTATCACTCTGTCTCTGTCTCTGTGTCTTTCTGCCTGATTGAAAGTTTCTTGGTTCATTTCCCCAGGAACAAACTATCTATCTGAGACTTGGGGGAGAATCTGGGAAGACTTTGAAGGAATTGAACTAAACTAGGAAAGTTGGATAACTTCTTTTTTGTCTACTTTTGTGTGAAGGAGCTGGGAAACTGAGGTCCCAGACAACATTGGAATTGGTTGGCGAAGGACAGGGATTTCTAAAGAAATTCTTCACCCCTCCCCCATACCAGGACTGTCCATTTCTCCCTCTGTCCAAGGTCGTCCCCTCCCAGTAGTTCCTTCAGTAAAGACAGACAGCAGGTTTGATGTTCAGGTTTAATAGTTTAGATTTGTGAAAATATATTGTTTATACTTTCTTTTAAGGAATCCTTTTCAGAAAGATTCCTACAAGTTTCCATCTACAATACTCCCATTTACCACAGGTATGTAAATTTGCTTTAGCTTTTTCAAAGAAATCTGGAAGAAAGAGAAATAGAATGAGATCATGACTCTGATGGGAAGCTGAGGTAGCTAGAGTCATCTGCCCCAACCAGACTTTCCCTTTCCCTGGGCCCAGGCAGCGTCCTGTACCACACTGAGCCCAGGGATGGGGTCAGAGGCTTAAAGCTACCACCAGGATAATGCAGGCTGGACAGAATAGGGGGCAAGGGATATGTCCTCCTGCTCTCCAGAGTAAACTCCAGAGAGGGAATTATTTTAGACCTAGAAGGTTCCTGGTCTCCTTGCAGTTGCTCACACACGTTACTTCATCTCCCCCTCTCTGGCTCTGCTCTGGGCTACCCCCATGCCTAGAATGCTCTGCCCTCTCCCCTGCCTCCCTTCTGGACTTGGTTCAGATCCCAGCTCTGCACGAGGACCTCCCTGCTCTTCCCTGTTCCTCACCTTCCCAGGTTACTTTCACATGGGCTTTCTCTGTCCTGTATTCCTCTAGATATTTGTATGTTTTTTCCCCATTTGAATACATGCCCCTTGAGGGCAGTGCCTGTGCTTTTGTTGACTGTTTTTCCTTTCATTCTATCTCCTGTGTTTAGCCCAGTACTAACAAATAAGATCTGCTTGGTAAAAGCTTGTTGACTGACTAACTGACCTTGGAGATGTCTGATAGCTAATATTACGTGGTGTCCAACAAAAAACAGGTTGAGCTATTGCGGAGCCATCCTCACCCTCCAAAACAGGTTCATGCTTTTTGCTTGTGTTTGGAAAATGGGCTATTTATATTAGGGCATGGAGAAAAGGGTTACAGGCCTGGGAAGTGAATCAGGTAAGGCTTCATTCTGGGGACAACCTTTGCATATACTCACCTCAAAGTTTCACTCTAAATTTTTCAAGAAGTCCTGACTCTGAAAATGAGTTTGTTCTGTGTTAGTAGAGCTGCCAGTTCAGGATAAGACAAGTTCCCAAATCTTTCTCCCAATGCCCGACCTCCACGAGCATCCCCTGAAGCAGGATCTCTTTAAGGTGAGCAAAGCCCTTCTGAAAGTGATCACTGCAGATCTTCCCCACTATCTGTTTTTTGTTTTTTAGACGCTGAAACCAAGACTTAGAGAAATGAAATTATTTACCCAACTCTGCTGAACTAACAATTGTGGTATTTAAAAACAGATTTCCTCCCTCCCCATGGAGTAAGCAGGGGCCCCTTTCTCCCAACAAGTGCCACAGACATGAGCCCACAGAGTATCAAAAATGTCTGAGTGTCCTGCTGCCTTACCCCCCACAGGGACTATGCCCAGAGCCAAAGCAACAGGGGGCACCAGTTCTGGACGGACCTGGCTGCTCACCTTCAGTGGTAGATTTTGTAAACTGTTTGGTAGCTGAAGTTGTTTTTGGATATGCTGTTTTGGTCTGCGTGACCATTGTCTCTGCCGAGGCCAATGTATCTGCAGGAGACGTCTTGTCTTAGGCTGTTGTATCTGCTGGGGCTGTTGACACTGGGCCTGATGTAGTAGCATTCTGTCCAGCTGCAAAGGCAATTTTAAACTTTGAGGTAGGCAAATTCTCCCCACTTTGAGATGAAGAGTGAAAAGCATCTGGGTAGCGGCCAGCTTTCAAGGTTAAGAAAGAACATCTCCCTAGGGTCTGGGTTTTGGGGCCCTTCTCAGGCGGAGCAAGAACCATTTGGACAGAGAAGCAGTCTGTCTGTCCTTCTAGGGACAGTCTTCTGTCCTTTGTATGAAAAGGGAGAACAGACACACCTTGGCTATATTACTACGTTGGTTCCAGACCACCACAATAAAGTGAGTCATTTGAATTTTTTGGTTTCCCAGAGCATATAAAAGTTCTGTTTCCACTGTGTAGTAGTCTATTAAATGTGAAAATGTATTAAGGCAAAAAAAATGTATATACTTCAACTAAATATTTTTGTTATGAGTCATTTTAAGTTGTATCAGAATGTTTGTGGATCCATTTGGAGTTTTCTTGGCAAACATGCTAGACTTGGTTGCCATTTCCTTGTGTAGCACATTTTACCCCTGAGGAAACTGAAGTGAATCAGCTTAAGTGATTTCCCTAGTAAGTGTCTGAGGTCAGATTTGAACTCAGTAAGATGAGTCTTCCTGACTCCAAGCCTGCTCCTCTATGCTCTGCACCACCTTGCTGCCCCATTCCAAATATAGTTCATAACCAAAAAATGCTAAGCATCCACTGAATCTTCAGTAGGTTGAAATCTTTTATGCCTGTGGAGGTTCTTACCTTCATGTTGATAACTGTGACTGATCAGAGTAGTGGTTGCTAAAGGCTGGGGTGGCTGTGGCAGTTTTAAAAATAAGGGAACAAATGAAATTTCCCACATGTATAGAGTCCTCCTTTCACTTAAACATGTAGAGGGCATTGTACAGTTATTAATTCACCAAATGTCAATATTGTTGTATCTCAGGGAATAACTAGGCCCAAGGAGAAGGACAGAGATTGGGAACAGCCTATAGATGGAGCGACCAGTCTACATGAAAAGAACATTTAGTGATTAAGTTAGCTGTCTTATGAGCGTGCAGTTTGTAGCTCCCCAAAGCAGCAGTTCTCAACGTGTGGGTTGTGACCCCTTTGGGGGTTGAACAACCCTTTCACAGGGGTCACAAGGGTCGACGAAGACCGTTGGAAAACATATATGTCCAGTGATCTTAGGAACTGAGACACTTCTCTATCCATCTCCAGGAGGTCCACCCACATGCAGACATGCCGCCATACGAGTATTAAAGGGTCGAGGCATTAGGAAGGTTGAGAACCACTGCTCCAAAGCAATTACACTGGTAACATCAAAGATCACTGATGACAGAACAACATAAAGGATATAATAATAATGAAAACTTTGGAAACATTGTGAGAACGACCAAAATGTGTCACTGAGACCTGATGTGAGCACAGACTGTTGGAAAAAATGGCACCGATTGGCTTGTTGCATGCACAGGAGCCACAAATCTTCCATTTGTATAAAGAAAACCAAAGGAAAGAAAACAAAGTATCTGCACAGCAGAATAAAACTAAGCCAGGCAGGTCTTTATGTGGGAGGGCCTGGGTGGGGGGGTAGTGAGATTCCCCCCCCCCCCTGCTCCAGAAGGCCCCATTGTGTTCATTCATTAATTAATTCATTGATGAATTTATTAAATTGACACATTGAATCCACAGATTGTAACCTCTACCCTTTTCTTTTCTGAATCCTTCTTTACTTTAGGACTCAGGCAACAACAATTTGAATACAGGGGAGAACTTTCAATGAGTTGTTGAGGACCCCCCTAATGTTCCACTCCACCCACTTAACCTCCCCACCCCTTCCCCAAATCCTTTCTCCATCAAGTTTTAAAAGAAGGGGCCAAGAAACCATGAAAGAGCACAGGGAGGCAATGATGTCCAGACTGTTTATTTTCTGGAACAAGAAACAGCCTGTAGGAGGGGAAGGAGATCTGAATGCTGCCACCTAGAATGGCTATTTCTCCTTTCTTTCTTTTAAACTTGAGAGACTTGTGGTCTGCCCCTTTGGCTGCTGGGCACTGAGAGATATTTCAGTCATTCCAGTTGTCTCTCTCTCCTGTGTAGGTGAATATAATGGATCTGGGGAGTCTGAGTCCTGTGTTACCAACTACAGTGGCCTCAGCATCTCCCTGGGATGAGGGGCAATGGCAGTGATCAGCCTGGGAGGAGAAGCAGGGAGCCCACAAGGGAAGGTTCTGAGTGTTGGACACTCCCAGCTATTGTGAGGTCCCCTGGTCTGGGAAAGCAGGGAAACCAAGCTCTCTCCAAATCACTTATCTTCTCTATTTTTACTCTGAGGTTCAGGGCTTGGATCCTGGAACACAGGTAGAAATTCTCATGGAAGAATTGATTTTAAAAACCCAACAAGAATTGTTAATGGATATGTCCCATCACCCCTAAGCTAAATTCACAGGCAACCGCTTGGGCAGGTAGAGCACCCAGGCAGGCTGTGGGGAGGCCACTTGCTTGGTGGCTTGAGCAGAGCTTCTCCTGGTGGCCGTCAGTGATACTGGACCCCTGCTGTGAGCTCTTAGTGAATTAGTTGGAGTTGTTTCATTCTTGTTATTTGTTAATACCAGCACCTGTCTCCATGCCTGGCACAGAGCAGGTACTTAGTAAATGCCTGATGATTGATGAAAGCTGTGATGGCATCACTGAAGTGCTTCATGTGTTACATAGAGTACCCACAAAGAGTCACAGCAGTACTTGCAGGTAAACAAACATTCATGGAAAATCTACTGTAATGAAAGTATTTTCAAATATAAAGAAAAATCAGGCACATTCGTGTCCTTAAGATTATATTTTAACGGGGGTGAAAAGACTTTAACATAAATACCTGAAATCAGAGGCATGATGAGATACATGAGACGATTAACATGAGCTCTTCTGCCTATAGAATTTCCCCCATGACAGGTTTCTGAGGCTGATCATGCAAGAGTTATTAGTCCTAGAGAATCAAAAGCAAATTCACAAGGGAAATATTTTTGCCAGCCCCATTATGGGCTGCAAGTCCAAATTAGTAGGGACAAATACCAGACCCAGGCATGTGGATGGAGAGAAATTCCATAGCATTCTGTCTTTCACACTCATGCGTCTGTTGTGAAGTCTTTCAGATGGCCAACTGAAATCCTTCCACTTCTGTATTGAGAAGTGCTTTCTCTAAATCAGGATTTCATTATCTGGGGCCACAGAACGCCAGGAGCCCATGCACAGATTTCAGGGGACTCATGAATTTTAACTGGAAATACTTTGCATCTTTATTTTTTTAAAATAACTTTTGGTTTTTTTGTTTTCTTTTATGTTTTATATATTTATATATATATATGTAACATATATATTTATGATACATATATATCCATTGATTATGTACACAGGCACATATATCTTTAGATATCCTTGTCTCTTTCTCTCTGTCTCTTTCTTTCACTTTTTCTCAGTGCAGTTCAGTTCTTTTTTGGGAGTGGAGGAGAGGCACAACGTATATTCTGAGAGAGTTGCCTAGACATTGAGAGTTGAAGCTTTGCTGTTTAGTTGCTTCTGTTGTCTCTGTGACGTCATATTGATAAAGAAACTGAGGTCAGTAGGGTAAAATGACTTACCCAGGGTCACACAGTTGGTAAGTATCAGAAACAGCACTTGACCTCAGGTCTTCCTGACTCCTGACCTAGCTCTCTATCCCCTTTGCCACCCATGCTCTTGAGGGCGTTGGAGTAACTCTTTAAGACAAAGCATCACAGAAGATGCTAACAACCTTCATTTGTAGAGGGTATTTCCACACCCAGTTAGTTTCCTTTCAAACAATACCTTTTCACTGGCAATGTCAGGATATCCACAAATGGTCCTCTTTACCATTATTTGCAGAATTTAGATTTTTCCTGTTAACATTGAGGATGGTTCAGAACCTAAGCTCTAGAATATGTGCCATCATATGTTTAGTTGTATTGCCTGGGAAGCCATCAGATGGTATGAGTGTAAAGGTATGGTAGTAGAAACATTTTGGTTTTTGCTTGTTGTCTATTTCATTCATCTTTATTCTAGGGGATTTAGAGTGGTCTCTAAATCTGTGACTCTTCATGCAGGGAACTCCTTGTTGCAGGAATTCTCATCTCTCTGTCTTTTCACCTTTCTCTGATTCTTTTCTCTTTTTTTTCTCATTTTCTCTACGTTTCTCTCTTTTCTCCAGGTTGCACCTGCATTTTCAGGACTTTCTCAGAACCATTCCCTGTGTTCTTCTCTCTCTCTCTCTCTCTCTCTCTATTTCTCTCTCTCTCTCTCTCTCTCTCTCTCTCTCTCTCTCTCTGTCTCTCTCTCTCCTTTTCTCTCTCTCATTCTCTCTCTCTATTCCTTTTCCAATCTCTTTCTTTTTCTCCCTCTCCCTAGCTCATCTCTTTCTCTCTCTTGCTTTCTTCCTTTCTCTCCTTCTCTCTCACTTCCTCTCTCTTTTGAAGTGGAAAGATGCCTTTTACCCTTGTTGTTGGGCTCATTCAACATCTCTGTCCACCTACCACTCTGCTCTTGATGCCCTTCCTTCCAAATAATTCTTTCTTTGAAGGCTTGTATTAGCATCTCTGTTACAAGGAAACCTGCATTATTTAATAAGCTTTTTATTTTGACATGCTTATGTGAGTAGATATAGGAATATCACACCAAGGGGCTTCAGGAAATAAGGAATAATTATTTTTGGTTTTTTGGCAGTAGGATTGTGTCAAAATATAAATTGATAAAATAGAACAAGAAGGAATTTGGTTTAAAATCTCTCTGGTATTGAAGAGGTGTGGATGGAAGTGGATTTCTATGAAATCCTTTCACGCTTCTTTGTCTGAAAGGAATTACTGGACTCAGCTATCTTTTGGCAGAATTACAAAAGTTTATTGTTATGATGACTTTGAAGCAGGCTGGAGAGGGAAGGGGCCCTGCATGCTGACAGGGATCTAAGGCAGATTTACAAAGTTCTACGCATCCTTTGCAGTTGGCCAGAGAAGGTTAAGGATAGTCTGCAAAGTGCAGGGGAGAGAGATGCAATTTTTAAAACCATAAAATTGTCATTCATAGGTTAATTATGCTAACTAGGTGGGCAAGGGTGAAGTTAGGGAGGAGTTTGTGAGGAATTTAGGAGTGGTCAGTGCTTAAATGGATATTTACTTTTTATATTAAGTGAGCAGGCATATTGCCCATAATTCATTGGGATAAAGCCCAAGGTGGGGCCACCAGGAGGTGTGGTTTTTGCCTTGACATATCACTAGGTTACTTTTGGGTCAAGGATGAATGAGATGGGTCCACTATGGCTGCTGGGAGGTTATGTTTTCTTGTTTCAAGAGGTGCCAAGTTTGGAAGCTAGACTGATTAGGCATTCAGGAGGAACCATACTGGGAGGGAGTTATCTCTGTTGTTCAAGGTTTTTGGATGCACCTGGCCAGTTAGAACAAAGGAGCTATGTATTTCTCTAAAAATACTTTAGTGAGGTATTCATGGGTAACTGTATACAGGCAGACTGCTAGCACAGGGAAAAGACTTTTAGGTTGGGGGCAGGGCAGTACAGAATTAATACCTTTATGGCTGGGGGAAAGTGTGACTTTTACAAATTAATTGCACAAGTTTGTTAGAAACTGATGTTACATACATAAGTACCAGAACACAAGTGAGATTTGACAAACTGAGGTTACAGAGAAAAGCATCCAAGACTTCATCAGTATCATTTGATATATATATGCATATATATGAATATATTTATTTATTTATTAATATAGATATATTTATATATATGTTTATATATATATATATATAATAGAGTCAATTGTTTTTTGATTTCAATGAGTTAAATGCAGTAATTTAAAATCCATATTTTACTAAGAAATGGAATGTAGCTCTTAAAAAAGTAAAATCCTAAGGCTTTTCTGTAAAACAAAGTTTTTCCTTTTAGAGTTTGCTGACTCTTGACCTAACTCGTTAATTAAGGTGCCTTTTAGTTCTTTAGTCTGTTAGGTGGCATCATAGTTGGAGGGATGGTTTTGTAGTTAGGAAGATTCATCTTTGAGAATTCAAATCTGCCCTCAGATACTCACTAACTGTGTGGGCAAGGCACTTAACCCTGTTTGTCCTGTTTCCTCATCTGTCAAATTAGCTGGAAACGGAAGTGGCAAACCAATTCCGTATCTTTGCTAAGGAGCTCCCCATTGGAGTCATGAAGAGTCAGATACACCTGAAAAATGACTGAACAGCTTTTCCATCTTACTTTCTATGGATCAGGGATTGGTCTTGGGGAAGCCTAAAATGACTCCAGGGTGGCTGAGGGTTCTACTCTATATGTGGGAGTCAGAAAACATAAGATACAGGCTCTTTTGGAGGTCCTAGACCTTTGCTGATCAAGATGGACTAGGGAACAGGGCCATACTCACCAACTACCAGGAGAATTGTAGCCAGAGAAGCCATGAGCAGAAGAATTGGGAACTTCATTTTCCTGAGGAAATATGGAGAGGTTTCTTGAGGAGAAGGGGGAGGAGTTTTCATGAAGCCACCTGTTTGCCAGGGCACTTATGACATTGGAAGTTTAGAAGTGTGTACCTTCCTTCCTGTGCAAGCTCCCTAATCTCCTGCCCTTCCTCCTGCCTAAAGCCATTTCCTAAGTCAACAAGGATTGTTTAAGGGAAGATACCTAAATTTTTGGCAGGGAGATCATTGTCACCAGTGCTGGCAACCACCATCTTTTTCACCATGTTTCAAATTATGGCTTTATACCAAACCAGCCTTGGGGAGAGAGGAGGTTTGCTGAGCAGTTTGGGCCAAGGGCACTAAATGAGAAAGACCTCCTTCTCATTTGGCAATATTCTAATGGTAGGACCCTCTCCCTGGCCATCCAGAAACATCCTGGTTATTGTTCAGCAATGGGTTGTAGGTGTCCAAATTGTACAACACCCTAACTCTGGGTGGAGTGATTTCCAATTCATGCCAGACTAAGAAAAGTATTCTGAAGTCTTATAGAGTAAGAACTGATCAATAGAAGTGTTTATAGAATCATCTTACTTATATGTAAATCAATCTATCTATATATGTCTATTTGTGTATAATGGTAGCCACCTCTAGGTTGGGAGTGGGGAGGATGTAGAGAAAAAGAAAATAAAGAAAAAAAAGTAACTTACATGATGAATTAATTTTATGTTTAAAAGGAATAGGAACATGTGCGTAACAGATTATCAGTTTCATCTGCAATTATCTATTTTATTATACTGTGTTATGGAAATTTATTCCATAAGTGAAATAAAATTATGAAAATAATTTATAGAGTAAAAGATTAAATTAAAAAATTTTAAATGTCTTCCAAGGTGCTAAGGATCATGTCTGAATGCAGGGGGCTCAGCAGTTTCATTGTCCTACCCTGCTAGGAGTAGACCTAAGTGCTCCCTGGAGCCATGTTCCTTGGGCACAAGAGAGAATGGGCATTGTCTATGGGTGATTCCTGTTTTGGGAATACTTTCTCTTTCATCCCATGCCCCAATTGTACTCCATCTGTACTGTTAACCTGAAGAGTTTGGTTAAAGGAAACGATATATGCTTTTGTTCAGGCAGTTCCAGCTGCCTGAACAAAAGAATAAGAAGGTTTAAATATATTTTAGACCTATCCCAATTCAGGGTCCCATTTATGATTACAAGAAAGGAATTTTCTTAATAAGATAAGAGAACTGAAAAGGCATAAATGGATTTTATGAATTAGAAGGCCGGTGCTTTCTTTACCATTAACATCTAATAAAGTGAATATGCCTAAAGAATATCAAGATAAGAAAAGTTCTGTTGTTCAGGGTAGTGTCTTGGGTTCAGAGTCTCATCATTGGGAGAAGAAAGAATGTTCTTATGTCAGCCCCATCCAGGGTTGTTGGTGTAGGAATAGGTGTTCTCCGAGGCTACCCAGAGAATGAAGAAGCTGTTAGGAGCAGTCTCTTCTTCTGGTTGATTAATTCAGGCCTTGGATCTTATTAACAGCTATTAAATTGATATTAAATGAGTATTATTACATAACTCCCATCCCCATAAAAATTCCAGCCATAGTAATTAGAGCCAGACATTCTTATGAAGACCAGGTCAGCCAATGAGCACATCCACATGTAGGTGCTCAGTGTAGAGATCACTGAACCTGGAATCAGGAAGGTCTGAGTTCAAAATAGTGTCAGACACCTGGTACCTGTGTGACCCTGGCTCAGTCATTTTACCTCTGTCTGCCTCAGTTTCCTGGTCTATAAAACAGGTATAGTAATAGCACCTCCCTCCCATAATTGTTGTGAGGATCCAATCAGATCCTATTTCTAAAGAATTTTGCAATTCTTAAAGTGCTACAAAAATGCAAACTTTTATTTCCATGTCAGATCACAAAACAGTCCTTTAACGAAATTTTACAAAGTAATGTCCTCTTTAGAGTACTGGACCTTTGGGATGGAATGTCAGATAATTCTTTAAACAGTCTACTCCGGCCTTTTTTGCTCTTTGCAGAGGTAAGAGGAGCAATTGTTACAATGGAAAGTCAGAAGGTCCTGTGCTAATTCTGACTCTCTCATTGACTGGTAGCAGACAATAAGGGCTTTTTGATTCTCTACGTTTCAGTTTCTCATCTTTGAAACAGGAGTCTGGGCCAGATTTGACCTAATGTCCCCTCCTGGCATGGAACTTTGGAGTCTCTATTTATCTTGTGGTTTAGGATTAAGCTAAAGGAAACTGAACATCCCAGAGGATTGTGGGACAGACAGAGACCTCATTCACCATTTGCTGTAGGTAGTTCACAAAGTATATAACTGAATGTCACCTGTAACCTGGGAAAAAGTCATGGGAAGGTGCTTCACACCTGGAGGGGCCAGAAGTATCAGAGATGTTGAGGAAACACAGATCACTTCGGATGTGCTGTGTTTCTGGGGTTATACCTTTTCATCTATTACAGTGGTTCTCAACCTTCCTAATGCTGTGACCCTTTAATATTGTATGTGGACCTATCTGCATGTGAGTAGACCCACCTTGAGACAGATAGAGGAGCAGTGTCTTGGTTCCTAAGACCATGGGAACTATGTGTTTTCTGATGGCCTTAGGTGGCCCCTGTGAAAGGGTCATTCAACCTCCAAAGGGGTCGCGACCTACAGTTTGAGAACTGCTGAACTATTGAATCCAGTCAGCTAGCTCAGTGTCAACAAGCATTTATTTGGCATTACGTGCTGGGCACTGTCTTAAGGGTAGGGAGAGGAGGAAAGACACAACCCCAGTCTTTGCTGAAGCAGCTCACATTCTAAAGGTGAAATTTGAAAATAAATATGTGCATACAAGATATATGCAGTGCCAATGGCCAGTAATACCATCGGGATGGTGGGGGAGGGAGGAATTGTGGAAGAGCTCTACAGAATGTGGAATTTGAACTGTCTTGAAAGAATTCAGAGAAATGGGGAGGCTGAAGTGAGGAGGGCTAGCATTTCAGGTAAAGGAGATGGCCAGTGCCAAGGCTAGATCGATGTCATGACCATCTCTCTGTTTAGGTGAGGTGGAGTGGAGGAATAGCTCATGAGAATTGTGTAGAATGAGAAACTGTTGAGCTGGGTAACAGAGGAGATATGTATATGTATGGTGAAGTCCCTTGTTATGAAGGCAGGGGTAAGTATAGAAACACCGTGAGCCATACATGGGACTTATTAAAGCAGGAAGTGGAAGGTCTTCAGGATTGGTAATGAATAATGCCCAGAAGCTGACTGGCTGATAAATTTGGGTGGAATGACCTTCTAAGGAAGAGAGGTTACTGAGAGATAAAGGTAGAGAAAGATTCTCGATGGCGCAAAAGAGGAACAAGGAGTATTTCAACTACTCTACCATGACGATGGAATCAGGGCTTATGAATGAATGCAATGAGAAAGGGTGACCAGTGATGCTGTATCTTCATGAGGAAACCATTCTCTTAGAGGGCCAGAAGCTGGAGGGAATATTAAAGGAAACAAGTTTAATAAGAAAGCAAGGTTATAACCTATGGAACAAGCATTCTAGGGAGCTCAGTGGAAGAGATGGGCAGCTTTAGGGTGGGAGATAGAGGGGTTTGCATACAGGACAATAGGAATTAAGGAGAAGTCAGTGAAGGACAGAGAAAGGGGTTTGAACGATGGCAACCAGGCATTTCAAATGGCGAGGATGGTGAGATCCTGGTATAGGAGCAGGCTTACCACTGAGGAATGAATTCAGAGAGAGGATCAGGGGTGGAGAGAGATATTTTGAGAGGAGCTTTTCCTTAGAATGTTCTTACTATTTTTCACTGTCCATACTTCTGCCAGGTTGTGTGTGATGCCTTTCCTGATGCTTTAAACTGGTAGTGCCCCCCCACCAAGCCACCTTAGAGATAACAACTGTATATTTATTTGCATTTATAACCCTTATATTTATTCAATAAATCCATCAACATGTATATTTACTTCATTTAGGTCCAATTGGATATGGGCTATTTGTGAATAGGATCTGTTTCTTTGTATTTGTATTTCAAGGGACTGGCATAGTGCCCATCCTACAGCAAGCTGGGATAAATATTTGTTGATTAACAATTGATTGATATACTGAGACATTCACTGACTTTCTTTCAGAAATCCCCGGTGTCATCCCTACATGTTATAAATTCTTTCAAATTCAAATTTTTATTTTACCCCAGAAACCTCTCCTTCCCACTTCACTTTACCAAGAGTTTCTCCTCAATCTCAGCAATGAGCTCACAGAACAGATATTGAGGTGGAGCAGTCCAGAGTGAAACTGGAGTGGGGAGGAAAGCAAGAAGCATGACTGGGACCCCTCATGAAGTAGTGATTCTGATCAGAGTCTGACGACAGTAGAGAAGAAGAAAGAGGCAGTGGATATCCTAAAGATAATGCCCAAAGTTACAGCCAGGGAGAGTTGCAGAGAAGAGACATAACTGATATTGAGACAAGAGAAGGTCAGAGATGACTTTTGGCCCTTTCCTGCCTGGGGAGAATGGGAAGGAAATGTTTATTCATAGTTACCTTCCATGTAGCACCAGAAGTCTGTCTCAGGAGAGTTCATGTCGGTTGGGACAATTCAAAAGTACAGACGAGGCTGCAACCACAAAATTCTGGAGAAGGAGAACCAGAAACTTCTGTGCCAAGAAAAACAAAAGAATGCCTCTGGTGACTGAAAGAAAGTGACTCTGCCTCAGCCCAGTTAATGAGGCCATTGAATACAGTAAAGCAGTTCAGTAAAGTAACTGCATACAAAGCAATCCTACAAAATTTTAGCATTCCTATGCAGTACTAACATTATGCATTAAGAAAAGATAAAATTAGAAGTTTCATTAGAAAAAGAACAAAATGGTTAAAAATCTGGTCATCGGCCTGCCCAGGTATATGTAAAATACATGCAAATAATGTCCAAAATACTCTTTACACCTAGAAAGGAAGACAAGAGAAGAGGTATCCAGCGTGCATGGTTGGGCTATAATAAAAACAGAGATACTATAGATTTAATGCTTTGTCAATGAAATTTTGAAAGGAATACTTTACAGAAAAAGACAGAACTAAAAATATCTTTGGAGGAAGAAAAGATTGAGAATTTTAAAGAAATTTGAACTCTGCGCCAAATGCTTTTAAATTCTGTCCTTTTATCCCAGTGATAACAATATTCCCTAAAAGATAAGGGAAAGAGTAAAAAGACCCTTGTGTAATACATATATATAGACACATTCATATACGTTATATAAATATATCAGATATATTTTTGGACATTACTGAAGTAGAAATTTGTAATGGGTTTTGTTTATCTTGCTTTCTAAAAGAATGGGGGAACGGAAAAAGAAGAAGAGAATTTGAAACTTAAAAATACATTTTAAAATGGGGACCCTCAATATGTGAGGGCCTGGGGGAAAAAGTTCCTTAATACACTATTTGTGGCAGTGTGAATTATCCTTACCATTCAATATAACAATTTATAATTAGAAAGGCAAAGCGATTATACTGTTCAGACCCTTTGATTAGTTAATTCCAAGATCTAGATTTGTCAAAATAGTAAGAGAAGCAATGTTTGCTGAGACAAACAACAACAACAGCAAACGACAACTAGAAACCAAGTGGGTGCCTCTAACTCCTGTAATGGCTCTGAAACTGGTACCTGAAGTTAGCACTAAATGTACATACGATATAGATATGAAAGATGGTATCATAAACAAATTAGAGGAACAAGGAGGAATTTACCTTTAAGATGTATGCATAGGGCAAGATTTTGTGACCAAATCAGGAAGAATGGAGGTCATAAAAGATAACATGAACAATTATGATCACATGGAATTGAAAATATTTTTTCACAAACAAAATCCAGGTTGCTAGATTGTAATGGAAACAGTGTAGTGGTGTGAGAGAAAATTTATAGTGAAGTTTCCCCATTCTGAAAAATCAAATCTAGATTGGCTTTAGTATTCACTAGGCCTAGGATTAGGTCCCCTGACCTTCAAGCAATCTGGGGCTTAGAGCAATGGAGACCCTCCCCCAAAGCCACCTCGGTAGAAGATATGCCGAATAAGATTAAGACTGCTTTCATTGGAACCCCACATGTTTCTGGTTCATTTGTCTCAGAGAAATTCCCATGCTTAGGTTGTGGGTCAGCCCCGCTACCAATAAGAGTGAAGGCCAGTTGGGTGGTTGTTGTTTCTGCATTAGAAGATTATATAATCATGGACTGGCTTCTATGTGTCACTCTCTCCCTGCAGATGCCATGTTGGGAGGTGGGAGCAGAGTCCTTTCTCATGAAAAAGAATAAAGACCTTTTCTGACCTTAGATTCAGATGCTGAGCTCTTTCAGCTCACAGAGTTTGGATGTCCCACCGAGATTTTTCAGACTCCTCTCTGGAGAGAGGAAGTTCTCCCCAGCCTTGACCAACAGGTAAAGGATGTCTCACTGTTTTTCCCAGTGACCTCTTGGTAAAGTGGTGGAGCAACTCCCCTCTGTGGAGAATGAGGCCTGATGGGGGTCTGAAACTGAGATCAGAAAATGCCATAAGGGGGGAACAGATTACTGAAAATCACATGAGTCTGTGCACAGACCCAGGTCAGGAGAGGCCTGGGTGATCTGAT
>JAQQSU010009030.1:0-12792 GCA_028627135.1 Pseudochirops cupreus
GCTTATCTCCCCCTTTCACAAATCCCATTCACAGCTGCCGCTAATCCGCTCACCTGAAGTTTCTCAGCTATTCCCGTCCAGCCGCCCCCGGGGCACAGCCGGGGCTTCAGGCCAGGCTGGTTTCGGTTCGCAGTGCTGATACGATTCCTCGTAGCCGAGCTGACTTTAGTGGGAAGTATCTTTGTGTGCGTTTTGGAGTTCCAGGATTGGTTTAGAGTCCTATTTTATGGGTATTTTGGGGTGGCTATGTGAGAGCTGCGATGTGTTGCTGCTTCTACGCAGCCATCTTGGCTCCGCCCCAAATTTATGTTATTTAATCACACTTGGGCTAGCAGGTCTGCATCCCAGTCCTTAGAATATTTCTCAGCTGAACTCTCTCTACAACCCTTTATACCATCACTCTCCAACCTCTCCCTCATCAGGAAACCTTGTTTCACTTTCCTTTAAAAAAAATTAAGCCCAACCATCAGGAATTTCCTTTCCTTACAAAGTCTATACCTCAAATAACCTCAACATCATCCCCTAGTTTCCCTTTTGCTCTGATCTTTAGTGAAGAAGTGACCTTTCTCTTTACCAAGGCTCCCACTTAAGTATCCCCTTAACCCTTTTCCTTCCATCTTCTCCAAGTTATGGTCCCTTCAATGTATTCCCTTTTCTCCAACTATCCCTAATTTTTCAGTGTCTCCTTATCTACTGGATCCTTTCTTGCTGTTTGTAAACTTGCTTAGATGTTGCTCTGTCCTTAAAAAAATCTTTACTTAATCCTAATAGCCCCTCAGTTTATCTCTCTAGATCTCTCATCCCTTCCACAGTCAAACTCCTTGTGAAACAAAATTGTTTCCATTCTTTGCCTCTGTTCTCACCTTCCCCTCACCTCTCAAACCCTTCAATCTAACTTCTGTCCTTTCCACTAAACCAAAATGACTCTTTCCAAGCTCTCTCTCCCAAGCTCTTTATTGATAAATCCCATGACCTTTCCTCAGTCCTCATCATTCTGGATGTCTCTGCAGTGTTTGACATCATTGACTATGTCTTCCTGGACATTTTCTCCTCCTTGGGTTTTAAAGCACTGCTTCCTCCTATACATCTGGATTAAAAATGGTATGCGATGGCTTTGGAGTCAGAGGACTCAAATTCAAATCCTGGATCTCCACTTACGACCTGTATGTTATTGTTCAGTCATTTCAGTTGTAGCAGAACCTTCATAGCCCCATTTGGGGTTTTCTTGGCAAAGCTACTGGAGGAGTTCCTTCTCCAGCTCATTTTACAGAAGAGGAAACTGAAGCCAACAGGGTTAAGTGACTTGCCCAGGGTCACACAGCTAGTAAGTGTCTGAGGCCAGATCTGAACTCAGGTCTTCCTGATTCCAGGCCTGGTGCTCTATCCACTGTACCATGAAGCTGTCCTACAAAGCATTTCACTTCTCTAGGTGTCAATTTCTTCATATGTAAAATGAAGGAGGAGTGGGGCTAGAAAAACTCAAAGGTCTTTTTTTTGGCTCTAAATCTGGGATATTTTAGTCTTTCTGCCTTTGTGACTATTCTCTGATTGCAGAATCATCATCTCCTTCCTCCGCCCTTCTGAGTATATCCCTGGACTCTCCTCTTTCTATCTCTGTATTTATTCTCTCTCTCTCTCTCTCTCTCTCTTTCTCTTTCCCTCTCCCTCTCCCTCCTTCCCTCTCTCTCTCTTCCTCTCTCTCTCTCTTCCTCTCTCTCTCTCTTCCTCTCTCTCTCTCTTCTCCTCCCTCTCCCTCTTCCTCTCTTTCTCTCTCTGTCATTTCATCAGCCCCTTTATGTGTATTTATCATGTCTATGTAGATGACTCACAGATCCAACCCTTATCTATAATATAGGCATCATAATGTCTGTAGTACCTACCTCTCAAGGTTGTTCTCAGGCTTATATAAGCTAAAATATCTTAAAGTACTTTGCAAACTTTAAAGTGCTATAAAAATGCCATTTCATGAGGGCCTGATTTGAAACACAGCCTCATACTTACTAGTATAAGGATTTCTGTCCCTGTGGGAAAGTAGCTCACCTAATTCTGTCTGCCTCAGTTCATTCATCTGTACAATGGGGATAATAGGAGCTATATTCTAGGGTTGTTGTGAAGATCAAATGAGATAGTATCTATAAACTTGTGAAGATCAAATGAGATAGTATCTATAAACTTCTTCGCGAACCTTAAAGTGGTATATAAATACTAGCTCTTCATCTATAGACGAAATCAGAATAGGTGATTTATAAGACACTGCTTGTCTCTAACATCCATTGGTTCTGTGAATTCTATCAGGTCATGAAGGGGAAGTATTTGTTGTTCAACAAATTCCAGAGAGTGAAAATGAACAGACCCCTTGTAAAACCTGAAGGAAGCAAATTTTATTTTGTAATTGTAACCTTATGAAATTCATTTCTCTGAGAGATTGTATGGACTGAAAAACTTATATAGAAGTTTTATATAAAGTCATTAATGGAAGATTCATGATGAGTTATGAAGGGAAAAAAAAATGGGGTTATTTGACTTCTGTTTCTGATTTTTTAACACTTTGTATCCCAGAGGACAACCAGATCTTTAAAGTCCATGGAATAACAGAGAAGAACCACAGAACTGGAGAAGGGCAAATAGTATAATCTTCAGAGAAGATGGGAGAGAGAATGGAATCCACAAGCTATAGGCCTATGAACTTTAACTTCTGTTCTTGAAAAAAATCTAGAATGTTTTATTAAAGGGTTGATTAAGCTTCATCAAGAGTAGAACATGACTCACTATGCTTATTTCTTTTTTTTTGACAGATATAGAGACTAGTAGACTGGGGAATACCATAGAGAATTTATCCAGATTTTAGCAAAGCAATTGATAACATCTATCATGTTATTTTTCCAGAGAAGATGGAAAGATGTGGGCTAGGAAATGGTGTAGTCATGAGGAGTCAAATTGCTTTGGTGATGAGACCCAAAGAATAGATATTAATTGTTCAATGCTACCTTGAAAAGTCTTCAGTGGAGTGCCCTGGTATCTTTTCTTGACTTTAAGCTTTTTAACATGTTTATCAATGGATTTGGATTGCATGTTTGTTAAATGTGCAGATGACATAAAACTGGGAGAGATGGTTAATGCATTGGATAACAGATCTAGAACTCTGGGCTTCACTGGATAAACTGACATTTAATAGGAATAAATGTCAAGTTTACACTTGTACTAAAAGACTCAACTTCATACCTGAAAGAAATGGAGGAATGGATAGACAGCAGTTCTCTTGGAAAAGATCTGGGTGGAGGGACAGTTGCGTTGACTTTAAATGAAATCTGATTCAACAGTGTGATAGGGAAACCAAGGAATCTAGTTCGAGTTTAGGCTAATTTTACTAATTGGTGCATAGTGTTTGGGATGAGGGAAGAAACCTTCCTACTGTGTGGTCTCCCTGGACAGACTTCTGCTGGAGTTGTGTATTCTCTTCTGGGTGTTATATTTTAGGAATGATAGTATCTGAAGGAGGACAATGAGGACAGTGAGAGGCCTTGAATTTGTCCCATGTGAGAATCATTTGAAGCAAATGAAGATCTTTAGCCTAAAGAAGCATCAGTGATAGGAGGAGTAGATGGAGGACATAATTGTCAGTCTTCAAGTATTTGAAAAGCTCTCCTGAGAAACAGGGATTTGACTTGGCCTCAGAAGGAGAAGCAGAAGTGTCAGGGGAAGGGGAAAGTTGCAAAGAAAAAAATTTAGACTTGAGGTAAAGAAACTCTCTCTAAAATCTAGAGCTTTCCACCAATGGAGTGGGGCTCTCTCTGGAAGACAGTAGGTTGGTTCCCTGCCACTTGAGGTCTTTAAGCAAAGGTTGTTGGGTGTGATGTATAAGTGAGTCTTGTACAAGGACAAATTAGGTTCCTTCCAATCTGAAGATCTTGAAATTCTTATGATTCTTGCAATCCTTTCTTTGACGTTCCTATCAGTGGCAGAATCCTGGTCTGGAGGGACTCTGAAACTAAACCAAGGGGTCATTCTAATATTCTTAGGGGCTTATAGCCATGGACTGGCCCATTAATGGCTTCATCTTCAAATATGGCAGAACACAGCATTCCCAGAGAAATTCAAAGTTTTTCTGGTTTCCAACTTCCGACAAGGTTACCATGTCACATAAAAAGCATCCTTCTTCACCCCTTAATCAAGTACAATAGCCATTTAAGGCATCTAATCATCTTTGCTGTGAAGTGAAAACTGGTAAGGCTGCTGCTGAAGGAGGGGAGACAGTCTGAATTAGATGGTGGGGGGCCATATAAAAGACCTCTTAATTTCCTTACAAGAGCAAAAGTACAAGCCTCACAGGAAGGTCTATCCTCTTTCTTTGCTTTCCGCTGATTCCCCTCCTCTCCCCCATTTCTATCCCCCTTTGCTGGTGAGTTTCCTTGAGTCTGACTTCCTTATTCATTATAAAATCACTTAAGGATTAAAAACCCACATTAAAAAAAAATTCGAATGCACCCTGTTGTGTTCGTAGCATGCCAAATCCCTGAATGAGAATATCACTGTGAGACTCCAGAATCTGAGGGAGGTGTGATATGCAGCTCCATGGAGTTTTGCAAAGATAGTTAGCTCTACTGTTCACTCTTGCATCAGGTATTACATTGAATTGAACATCAGAAATTATAGGAATTTGACGGGACCTGGTGGGCAGTAATGTGTGCTTGGTAACACTTCTTCCCAATAACTCTCCCCCTTCCTGTCACTTGCAGCCCCCACCTACACATATGCATTGGACTCTTTGATGGGATTCAGTACAATTACATACTGATATATCTTTGGAATATAGGTTCTATAAAGATGTATGATAAAATATTGTTATAAGATAATATTGTTATAATCATCTTATATTCTTATAGGCTAGGGACTAGACCAATGATTTTCCAGGTACTAGGAACTCCCTGTTAAGGTAACTCCCTCTACCAGTGCAAGCTGGTACCTTCTCTGAAAACTAAAGTTTTAGAGAATTGACTAGAGCACCAAGAGGCTGATTTCCCCCAAGTTACACAGAATGTATGTGTCAGAGGCTTTCTATCCACTCTGCCACCCTGTCCCCAACAACAATAATGATAACACCTCCATCCCTACCAGTAATTCAGCGGGGCAGCTGTATTCCATGTAGTCCATAAAAGCTCACTGCTTTAGAGAGATGCATCTCACTTTTTACTATAGATACAATCTTTAAAAGTTAAGCTTAAATCAATTTTTGTCAATTTGAACTCTAGTTTAAATGTCTCAAGATGTTTTGTATTGTCTTCCCCCATTAGAAAGTAAGCCCCTGGAGGGCAGGAATTTTCCTGCATGTTTTTATTTGTATTTCTAGTTCCTCTTGTTTCTAGTATGACACATATTTAGCCCTTAAATATCTGTGCTTTTCTCTCTCTCTCTCTCTCTCTCTCTCTCTCTCTCTCTCTCTTTCTCTCTCTCTTTATCTATCTATCTATCCATTTAATTTATTCTAATAAATCTGGCCAATGAAAAGAACCCTATAGTGAATCATTTTGAATATGAAGACTTCATATGTAATGTGGACCTGTAACCCTCTAATTCATACATGTTATAAATTTCATTTTATTATATAGATTATGAGGTGTTCTTGAAAGGGGGCCTGCCTATATGATGGCTCTGGCCCAGTATAAGGATAGAAGGGAAGTCTCTTGTGGGACAGGATCTTTTTCTCTACCATTTGTATGACACTTGGCATCTGGGACAATGTCAAAGAATGTCAGATGGACACAATGACACCTTGGGTCAGCAGGAACCTCCTCCACCTCAATGCCGCCTCTCCCTTTTCTCCTGTGGAGCTCACAACCATTTTTCTGAGCAAGCTGTTTCCTTGTTCCTAATCCAAATTTCTTTGACATTATCTCCAGGATGTCCAGAGTTCATAAGTCTGTCTGTCTGTCTGTCTCTCTCTCTCTCTAGTTTGTCAACATTTTACATTTTCTTCTGTTTGTGATCAAAGACAGAGTAAGTAGATTTGACTTTAATACTGAGAAATGACTGTTGAAGAAGATAGCCCTAATGTTCACTGACAAGATGCACTGCAGGAGTGCTGAAAGGGTTGCTTATCAGTTGTACAATTGGCACCTCCAGATAGCCTCAGAATGCAGGAAGATAGGGTTCCCACTAGGAAGCCCAGAGCCAACAAAGTGGAGAAGCATGATGTTCTTTTGAAGGAGGGATAATATGGATGAGAGAAGGGCCATGAAGCTACCCTTCAAGAGCCAACGGGTAAGAGTGAGGAAGGATACCTCTTAAAGTAGAAGATCTTTCCTTCTGGAAGGGGTATTGGATGGCCTTCTTCAGCATCTCCATTCTCTTTACTCACTCCCAACTTATCCTCTCTACTGTTCTCAGTTCTTTGTCGCTATTTGTTTCCATTCGCAGTCTCATATTTAGAAGAGCCTTGTATTGTCTTCTAAGACTGGTCATCTGGGTCACTTTTATGTGTGTAGTGCAGAGGAAAGAGCACCATATTTGGAGTTGGTGGATGCAGGTTCAAATCTCATTCTGCCACATTCTGTGTAATCTTAGAGCAAGTCACTTAAGCACTCTAGGTCTCAATTCTCCCAGCTGTAAAATTAGGGGGTTGGAGTAAATGATCTCCAAGGTCTATTCTCACTCTAAATCTATACTCCTATGAAATAATATATGTAAAGAACTTTGCAAACCTTAATTAGGTATATAAATGTTAACTATTATTAATCTTCCCCTCTAAGATTCCCTTCCACCCACTCTGTATGTATTTTATACACATACATGTATACATGTATATATATACATACATAGACACATGAATGTATACGTATATAATTCAAACTTATCTATGTGTATTTATGTATGTGTGTATATGTATTTGTTGTTGTTCATCCTTTGTTTTCTAAGAGGAACAATGATATCATGGCTGATGTATTGACTTTCAAATGAATTGGATTTAAGTGAGGCAGAGGTGTGTAAAGTCATCAGCATCACTCACTCTTCCTGAGTCAATGAAGACCAATGGCAGGACAATAGTCAAGGCGTCTGGTGATGGCCCAGGATACGGTGGATGACCCTGGCATTTATATAGGTTGTCTCCCCTATTAGAATGTAAGCTCCTTGAGGGCAGAGACTGTTTTCTTTTTTTTGCTTGCGTTTTTATTACCAGCACTTAGCACTATGCTTGGTCCATAGTGAATGCTTGATCAATGCTGGTTGATTGCTTGATGAAATGTCTCCACTTATTCTCCTGCACAGCCCCTCTCCACCACCCCCTCCCCATTTCAGGACTCCCTCAGAAGGCTGCAATGACAACACATCAGTGAACTCTAGGAAATGCACTTTAAGAAGGTTCTTCTGATCATAGTTTCTCCTTAAATACATTCGCACACTACAAAGAAAGGAAATCAGTATTGGCTGTGTTCTATTGTTGTTCATCTTTGTATCTATCTGCATATTTCAGAATTTCTTGGTCATGCCCATGCAATTAAGTACAATCTGAAAATAGCTCCAAACCTCAGTCTGTGGGACTAGAAGGAAAGAATCTCTAAGATTTTCAAAAAGTTTCAGGGAGACTGAGGATAAGGACCAATGTGTTTCTTATTTGCAAGGCCCATATTTAGCATGCCTTTATTTTATTAAGAATGCAAGTATCGGGACTGTCTGAGGGGAGAATAAGTAGTACAAGAAAAGTAGTATTGTAGGAATCTAGCCTCATGCTTGACTCTATGAAAGAGTAGTTATTATTAACGTCTGGGATATGAAAACTGTCCTCAAAGTGTCATATCCACATTGATCAATATTCAACTCTTCTTTGGGTAGAGAGGATGCCCTATGAACTCTCCACCCCAGAAACTATTGATATTGGTCCAGCAAGGAAAACCTCAGGTCCCACCTTGGGTTTTGCTTTGCCCACATGTACCCAAACAATGGCTGGCATGATGACATCATCAGATCAGAGATAGGTCTGGAGTTTTTATTAGTTGTTTACAAAGATCAATGTGCTATACAACACACGCATCCTTTGATTGATTTTTTTTCTAGCCTTTTTTGATGCATAAATTAAAGTATTTGGATGGTCTTCCAGGGACTGGGCATTTCGTAAAAAAAAAAAAATTAAATCTTGATCAAATTCGTCTGTCACATAAAGATACTCAAACATAAAAGAAAAGGCTAGATAAGTCAGTGCAGCTCAGAAACAGCAGTAACTTAAGAGCTGACAATTGACACTTGTTTTCTGCCACTGTTTACTCTTCAATAAAAAAATGCATATTTACCATAGCAACTGTATGATCACGTGGGCTCTCTGTCTTAGATGCTACCCTCTAAAACAGAGAATAGCTTCTTAAAGAAACAGGCACATTCCAATATGTATGAGTTTCAGCTTCAAGATGGGCTTTTTTTTTTAAATAAGGAAACCCTCTTTCTCAGGATTTAATGCTAATAAACATGTCTTCTTTATAGAAATCATTTTGGCCCTGTGTCTTAAATTTTAGGAATTCCATTTGAGAAATCAAAATAAAATTACTTTTTGAGGGACCTTTGATCATCTCTAGGATTTTCCTGTTGTTTCTCTATTTTATTACAGTTCTGAGACTATGTATAAACACATGCACATATATATTTTGAAACAGCAGCTATTAGTGGGGCTTTGAAGGGGGTTGGTGTAAATTCTAATGACCTGCTGTTTCATCCTTAACTATGGATGTACAGCCCTGCAAACTCCTTCTCATTATGCACTGGTCTTTCTCTGTATCTTATAGGAATCTTCCAGAATTTTGTCTTTAGAGTTTTGGAGTGCATTTCTCCAAACTAGGTTGCTTTATTTCTTTATTCTAGGCCAAGGTGATGTAGTTGCTACATCAGCAAAGGGTTAGTCCAAGAGAAAAATCATGAAGCAGAAAAGGTTTGCTTAAAAGCATCATAGAGGTCCTCTGCTAGAACCCCCACATCTTTGAGTTGCAGATACCTTTATGCTGCCCTTCCCTCCTCCTACAGTGACTCACACTGCAGTCTCTGGGTGAGGTCAGTTTGTGAACATGCCACCTCCATCCTCCATCAAAACTTAGCTGTCCTCTGTTCCACTCCCCCTGGGTTTGAGCAGTAGACTCAAAAGTAGGAAGAGGGAATGAACCTAACTCTCAGAGGGTGGTGGCCTAATTGCATCCCACTCTCCCTACAAAGCTAATCAGGGGGCTTGTGTCCAAAAGAACCACACCTACTTTTATTCCCCATTACTTCCCAACTCATTAGGTCCCCAACTTTTCCTTCCAATCCTGCCTTTGGTATCTCAGGGCAGTGCTAAGAATACTCAAAACAGCAACTGTGCAAGTATTTTGGGGAAAATTCTCTGCCCCTCACACCCTCCTCCCCAGCATACCCACATCTTTTCTGATATCACCTCATGACAAGTTCCTAGGGCAGTGACCAATGAGTAAAGGCTCCACATCCTCCTTTTCATTTTGGAGGTGAGTTGGGTATGGGTGAGTTATGACAGATCTCAGATCTCACCGGGTTTTCTTTAACCCTAAGCCCACCCCTCTGACAGCAACATAGTATATGGGTTAGAGAGTCAGCTTGTAAGTCAAGAAGGCCTGGGTTCAAGTCTCCCCTTGGGCACATACTAATTGTGTGGTCCTGAGCAACTAATTTAACCTTTCAATGGCTCCTAATGATTTTTCAGGACTAGAAGCAATAGGTTGTTGCTGATTTATTTTAGCAAAGGTTGCTGCCTCACTGGGAATTCCCTACACAAATGAAATTAGAGGTCTGTCCCCCACTCAGCCCCTCAAAGAAAAGAAAAACATTCACTTACCAATGTGAGCAAGAAGTTTTGTTTTGTTTTTATCTCTGTAGTCCCATATCAGAGGATTTGGATAATTTCCTTAACAGAGAACACAGGAAGAAAAGGGAAGGGAAATAGAGAGAAAGAGAGAATCCCTTAAAAGAGCCAGACTATTTTGTAGCTAGTGGAACTTCTTTGGAATTAGCAAGCTCTTCTAAAGGCTGTCTTTGGAATGAAGGAATATGAATGAAAGAATGGATGAATGAACGAACAGAAAAGTACTTATTAATTGCTTTCTGCTTCTTTGGAGGCTGGGTGGTATATTAGAGAATATCAGATTGGGTTCTATTCCTGGTCCTGCCACCAACTTGTTATGAGAACTTAGACGCTTTTTTTTTATTAGTTTGTTTATCTTTTGCTTCTAAGAAGCAACGGGTTTGGACCAGATAAACTCTGATGGTTCTTTCCTCTAATGTCCTATGAGTCTCCACCTTGCCCAGTCATCCTCTCACCAGTTACCTCTCAACAAGAGAAGCCCAGAAGCATTCAGGCTACATCTGTACATCTCTCCATCTTTCCATTATCAAGCTTATAATCACAACAAAAGTTATTGAAGGCAAGAGAAGAATCTGAATCTGGTATGAGATGCCCTTTAAAAAATTTATTTTGATCACATGTAAATCAAAGTGAAAAATGAGTACATGTTCTAAGTCCATTCTGCTGAGGGGCCTTAGGGGTAAGGGGTTGGTGATTGTGGAATGAGGCAGTGATCTAGATGGCCAAGCAGCTTTGTAATCCCAATTCAGTGGAAGAGAATTGTCTAGATTCGATGCATATGTCATCCAATCCAACCACAGCTTACACACACGCCATTTAATAAGGATCTGTCATGAATTCCTACATGCTGCCTTAATAGATTATTTAAAATGGGGCATGTGTTTCATATGCTGCTTGCAGTAAGCTGAAAACTGTACACACAAACAGTGAGGGGTAATTGCTTAGCGTGTATCTCTTTGTTCCAGACACTTTTATAAAAGAGTATGTATTATGTATGGTGTGACCTTCAAATGTCATGAATGTGTTGTGCAATAAACTGTCAATATTTGTGGTTATAAGGTACTAGATGACTTTTACAATAATTGGAACGGCTATATTAAAAGCTTGGATCACTCAGCTGGTTAAAGAGAAAGACACAGGCCAATGTTCATCAGGGACTTGCCTTCTGCCAACTATTAAATGAAAGAGATTGCAAGGTGCTTAAGATGTCTTCTTTGTTTAAAAAGGAACATGGCAAAAAAAAAAGTCTCCAGAGGGATGTGTTATCTCCAAATCATCATTTTTCCTTTCCAATGTGCTTGATTTCCAGGAGAAAACCTCAGCTCTATAAGTTAATGGCAACTGACCAAATGCATTTTTATAAAGTGATACAGCTCATGCCAGAGTCAGTTAGGTACCAAAATACCTCAAATGAATCAGACAAGGAGAGAGATTCAAAACTCTGCCTCTTTCCCTGGAAATAGTTTGGTTTTTGTTTTGGTGGGGGTTTATCTTTGAATTATCTTAAAAGGATTTTAAAAACTACTGATTTTTATTTTAAAGAAATTACCTAGAAATCTTTTGGGAATTTGTGGCTTCATTGAAAGCAGAACCATCTTTATGGTTCACACTGTTTCTATAAAACAGCAGTTAATTATAAATTATGATAAAAAGAGAAGCATAGCAAATATTTTGTAATAATTACAATGTACAATTAGGGAGCGAATTACTTTTAAAGATATCTGTTTCACTACATGGTATTATTGATTAATCTCTTTTGGTGCTTATCTGGAGCCTCCATTCCTTTTCCTATCATGGCATTTTAGCTAGCAAGCACGCAAGTGCAACATAGCTCCTCATCCATTTAAACCCTAGGAATGAATGCAATCCACCACTTTCTAGGAACTCACTATGGAACATGTCCTAGTTTCTGTGGGTACTATGTTGACACGTGGTTTTTCTGTTTTCTTCCACCAGGCTGGGGGAGGCTACATAGGCAACCCTTCTTTAGTTAGAGCTATTGGTTCTGATTGGCTGACCCTGGTTGGAAATGCATTTCCACTTGACTTTCAGAATTAGTTGTCATAGGTGAAGTTCCAACCTTCTCTTTCTGCCTCTTCTGTTCATATTATTTATTTTTTGATAATAAGATTTAGTGGTACTGTTATGAACAGGGGGTATGGTGGAAGGTTAAAGAAAGTATCTGAATTTTCTTGGTCCCTTACCCATGTATCTCTTGAGACTTCTTGACGACCTGGGGCAGATCATGTTGCTGGCCTTTTTTCCATGCCACTGTGGTTGTGGAGACCACAGAAGTCACTGATCCCACTCTATCTGATTCTGTCTGATCTAGGGTCGTGAGCCTGCTCTCTAGGTTCTGAATTTTCTCTCTCTATACAAGAGTCTGCCGTCATGAAGCTGCTATGAGGAAAACTTTGATTTGTAGTGCCTGATCCTGTCTGAACTGGTCTGCTGCTGATCCAACCTTGAGCCATGAACTTCTCCAAAATGGGACCTTTCAGACTGTTAGGACTGCTCCAAAACCAAACTATAAAAAGGAAGGGGCATCCTCTATCAGAAAACCTATTCAGAGCCAAAGAGAATGGCTCCGTAAGTATGGACAAAAGAAAAGGGATCCTGAAAACTTCCACTGACTCTTTTGAAAATACATTAGATTTGGTAAAACCAAAACACATTTGGCCCTCAGTGCTTGATTTTGAAACCTTTGTGTATTTCAAGGGGAATTTAATCCATGTGTTTCTGATTCATTTTCACTTAACTCATCAAAATGTTGCTTTAGAGAAGCTATATGATGTCCAAGAAGCATGCAGCTTTTCTCTTCCTTTCTTTTCCTTCTTTTCTTTCTTTTTCTTTCTCTCTTCCTTTCTTTTTTCTTTCTTTCTCATTTCTTTCCTTCTTTCTTTCCTTCTTCCTCCCTCCCTCCCTCCCTTTCTTTCTTCTGTTTT
>JAQQSU010009031.1:0-12791 GCA_028627135.1 Pseudochirops cupreus
TTTTCATCCTTGCTGCCTTGATCTCCAGAATATCATATTCCAGGCCCTTTGATCCCTTACTGTAGAAGCTGCTAGATCCTGGGTTATCCTAATTGTGTTTCCACAATATTCAAATTGTTTCTTCCTGGCAGCTTGTAATACCTTCTCCTTGGTCTGGAGATTCCAGAACCTGGCTATAATATTTCTAGTTTTCTTTTTGGGATCTTTTTCAAGAGGTGATTGATGGATTCTTTCAAGTTCTATTTTGTCCTCTGATTCTAAAATATCAGGGCAATTTTGCTTGAGAATTTCTTGAAGGATGCTTTCTAAGTTTTTTTTTTTTGATCATGGCTTTCTGGTAGTGCAATAATTTTTAGATTGTCTCTCCTGCATCTGTTTTCCAGGTCAGTGGTTTTTTTCAAGGAGATATTTCACATTGCCTTCTATTTTTTTCATTTGTTTGGATCTGTTTGATAGTATCTTGATTTGTCATGAAGTCATTTCCTTCCACTTGCTCCACTCTAATTTTGAAGGAGTTATTCTTTTCAGAATGCTTTTGAGGTTCTTTTTCCATCTGGCAAGGTTGACTTTTTAAGGCATTCTTCTCCTCATTGGCTTTTTGGGTGTCTTTTGTCATTTGAGTTAATCTATTTTTTAAGGTGTTAATTTCTTCATTCAAGTTGTTGACTCTCTTTTCATCATTTTCTTGCATCATTCTTATTTCTCTTCCCAATTTTTCTTCCACTTTTCTCGTTTGGTTTTCAAAATCTTTCTTCAGTTGATCTTTAGCTTTTTGGCAATCTTCATTGTTTCTTGGAAGCTTATGGGGTGGGAGTTCTGACTGTGTTGTCTTCCCTCTTTCCCTGCTTTGTTCCTTCTTTTCCCCAAAGAAGGAATCTAGGATTTGGTTGCTGTTCTTATAATTTTTTTTTAAGTTCTGTGGAACTCTGCTTCCAGAGGGAACAGCTCTGTCTGAAACTGCTGGGGTTTTCCCAGCTGCTGGGGCTTTTAGGAGACTGCTGGGTCCCTCCTCAGCTCTGGCTCACTGAAAAAAAAAAAAAACCTCAGGACCACCACCCAAGAGTGCAATCCAGATCCAGGCCACGCAGCATGACAGCACTTGGCCTCTGAACGATTGCTTGGCCCCCCTGCTCTCTGCAGGCCACGAACTTTGAAGCAGATATGTGGAGGCAGGTGCAGAACCTCTGCTTTCTACTTCTTTGCCCTGGAGGTGGCTTGGTGGGACCCGCTTTTCTTCCCTGGTTTTTAGCCAAGTTCCACTAACCTGAGTCCTTTTATCTTATGGCTTGATAATTCTGGATACTGCCAGAACTGCCACAGATCCCCTTTCCTGAAGCTCCAGCCTCAGCAGGGCTTGGCTCATCAAGCTGCCCCAGGGCAAAAACCACCATTTCAGGCTGGGCTGGTTTCTGCTCTCAGAGTTGAAATGATTGCTTTGAGCCAAGCTGCCTTCAGCAGGAAATATATCTGTGTGTATTTTAGAGCCCTAGAATTTGTTTAGAGTCATATTTTTTGGGTATTTGATGTGGCTGTGTTGGAGCTGCGATTTCTTGCTTCTCCTACACCACTATCTTGGCTTGGCCCCTAGTCTGTTTTTTAAGGTGTTAATTTCTTCATTCAGGTTTTTGACTCTCTTTTCATGATTTTCTTGCATCATTCTTATTTCTCTTCCCAATTTTTCCTCCACTTCTCTTATTTGGTTTTCAAAATCCTTTTTAAGCTCCTCTATGGCTTGTAACCAGTCTACATTTTTCTTGCAAGCTTTTTGTGTGGGACTGTGTTGTCTTCCTCCTGATCTGTGCTTTGATCCTTTTTGTCCCCCAAAAAGGAATCTAAAGTTGCATTGCTGAGCTTTCTTTGCTTCTTTTGCCTACTCATGTTTCCAGTCAATTACTTGACTTTTAGGTTCAGTAGTACTATGCTTTCAGAGGGAAGAGCTCTGTCTCAAATTGCTGGGATTTTGGCAGCTGCAGGAGCTTTTAGGAGGCCCCTGTTTCTGCAGCCCCCACAAGCTTTGGCTCACTGAAAATGCACCTCAGCACTACCACCCAAGACTGCAATGCTGATCCAAGCAGCTCAAAGCAAAAGCACTTAGCCTCTGAAAGATCATTAGGCCCTCCTGCAATCTGCAGGCCTTGAGCTCTGAAGCAGCCATGTGGAGGTGGCTGCAGTACCACTATTTCAGCCCTTCTATCCCTGGGGTATTTTGCTGGACACTCTCCCCCAAATTTGTCTGAGTCCCACTGATCTTTCACTTAGTCCGTGTTTTTTATGGGTTGGTAAATCTGGAAAACACCACAGCTGTTGGTGATTCAGTGATACATGCTCCAGCTGTGGCTTGTTCTGGTGGCCTAGGGCTCCAACTGTGGGTTCATGCTGTGCTGGTCTGGGCTTTCAGCATGCTCTGATGAACTGCTTCCTGTTTGCCTGCCTGGCTGCCTTCTGCAGGAACTTTGCCACTCTGCCACTTTGTGAATTCAGCAGCTTTAAAATTTGTTTAGAGTCATATTTTATAGGTATTTCAGGTGGTTATGGTGAGAGCTGCAGAATTTTGCTGCTCCTACGGTACCATCTTCCTCCTCAGTTTTTCTTGACTCAAAAAAAAAAGCTTAAAATTTGTTTAGAGTCATATTTTACAGGTATTGGAGGAGGTCTTTGGACTGAGAGCCATACAGACTTCCTGTTTTTACTCTTCCATCTTGGCTCCTACTCTCCAATTTCTTAATCTTATGAAACTACTAATGGAGGTTTTTTTTTCCTTATATCTGTAAGAGGAAAATTGTAGAATTTCTGAAAGCTAAGATGGAAGAGTTATTAGTAAATCACTAACTCTCCCATATTGACCACCAAAGAACCATAAAATAACACCGCAAACAAATCCTGGAATATTAGATGCAACAAAAAGGGAGTGAAAAAAATCTTTGATCCCAAGAAACTTAGAAAATCAACAGGAAAATCTGTCTCACTAGGGTAAAATGGGAACACAGTCCAAGACAGGAAGCATCCTGGCAAGCCAGTAGCAAGCACCACCTCAGCAAACTAGTGGGAGATTCCAGGCCCCAGTGCAATAGAGAAGCAAATGTCAACACCAGGACCCCACACATGCCTTAGCATAGCCAGGGGAGAACCACCACATTCTTTAGGATAGCCCTGGGCAAATAGGCAACCTCCAGTGGCCAGACCTTGTGCTTCAGTGTAACTGCCAGAAAATGCAGAAAAACCCCACTGATCTCAGCATATCCTAGATAACACTACTAGGATCCTTGCTTACCACCACATAAGCTGCCAGACACATTAGGGTCTTACTATAGGAAATTATGGTGACAGGAAAGAAAAAGAAATGAGAGTGATGTGAAAGGATTATTGGTAAAAAAAAATGCCAATAGCTTGGAAAAAACAACTGCTTAAAAAGTAAAATTGGCCAAGTGGATAGGGAGATACAAAAATCTACCAAAGAAAGCAAGTCCTTAAAAAGTACAATTTATCAAATGGATAAGAAAGAGCAAAAGTTAACTGAGGAAAACAACTCCTTAAAAGTTGGAATTGGGTAGATGAAAGCTAATTATTCTATGAAACATTAAGATTCAATCAAACACATTCAAAAGAATGGGAAAAATAGGAGAAAAATATAAAATACTGGAAAAATAACTGACCTGAAAAATAGATTTAGGAGTGATAATGGTAGAAACACTGGACTACTTGAAAACCATAATCAGAAGGAGGACCTAGATAGCATCTTTTAAGAAATTATCAAGAAAAGTTGTACTGATATCCTGGAATCTGAGGGCAAAATTTACATTGAGAAAATCCTCTGATCACCTCAGGAAAGATATCATGAAATAAAAACTCTGGGAAACATTACAGTTAAATTTTCAAACTATCAGGTCAAGTCAAAAACACTACAAGTGACCAGAAAGAAACAATTCAAATATTGGGGAGCCACAATCAGGATTACACAAGACTTAGCAGCTGCAACATTAAAAGACTGGAGGTCATAAGTATAATATTCCAGAAGGCAAAGGAGCTGGGACTACAACTTGAAACACCTACCCAGTGAAATTAAGCAGAATACATCAAGGAGAAAAATGGTCATTCAATGAAATAGAAGAATTTCAGCCTTTCATAAGAAGATAAGAATTGAACAAAAATTGAACTCCAATATTAAGACCCAAGAAACGCTAAAAACATAAAAAAGGGATAAGAAAACATGTGATTCAATTGAAATTAACTGTATATATTTCTACATGGGATGATGATACTTGGGGTTCTTAAAAACTATATTACTAATAGTACAGCTAGAAGGAATACATATATAGAGAGGTTATGGGTATAAAGTGTGATGAAATGACAAAAAAATAGTAAAAGGATGGGAAAGAGGACCACAATGGATGGAGAAGAAAGGGAGAGGTAAAATGGGACAAATTGTTTGACGCGAAGAGGCGAGAAAAACTTATCACAGTGTAGGGAAACATGGCAGGGCAGACAATTGGCATCTCTTGAACCTTATTCTCATCAGTATTAGTTCAAAGGGGAATAATATGTACAATCAATTGAATATAGAAATTTATCTTTCCCACCAGGAAAGTAGAAGGGGAGGAGATTAAGTAAAGTTGGAGGGGGGAATGGCAAAAGGGAGGGTAGACAGGGGAAGACAGTAGACAGAAGTAAAACACTGATGAGAAGGGAAAGAGTGAAAGGAGAGGGAGAACAAACCGGAGAAAAACTAGGTTGAAAGGAAGTACACAGTTAGTTGTGTTTGTCCTTCATTTTTAAAGAGGACCATGACATCAGGGAAATGTCAATACTAAATATCAATAAACTAAACTAAACTAAACTTATATGAACCGAGTGGTATAGCATCCAAATTCTTAAAGGAGAAGTTTAATGAGTTATAGGAAGAAATATACAACAAAACTATATTAGTGGGAGAGCTCAACTGCCCACATTCAAAAAGGGGTAAATCCAACTAAAAAAAATAAACAAGAAAGAAATTAAGTAAGGGCAAAATGATACATGTTTTAGACATGAAGGTTGTCATCATAAGCACATTAGAAGAGCAAAGAATAGTCTATCTGTCAGATCTATGGAGAAAGGAAGGATTCATGGCCAAACTAAAGATAGAGAGCAGGTTTTTTATTTTTGTTTTTTATAGTTTAAAATGAATGAACAGAAAAAAAAAACTTTTGTACAAACAAAAGCAATGCAACCAAGATTAGAAGGAAAGTGGAAAGCTGGGAATCAATCTTCCCAATAAGTGAGTCTGATAAAGGTCTCATTTCTTGAGCATATAGATAATTTAATTGAATTTATAAGAGTATGAGTTATTCCCCAGTTGATAAATGGTCAAATGTTGTGAATAGGCAGTTTTCAGATGAAGAAATCAATGTTATCTCTGGGTCCATGAAGAAGTGTTCTAAATCATTTTTGATTAGAGAAATGCAAATTAAAACAACTCTGAAATAACATCTTGCATCAATCAGATTGGCTAACATGACAAAAAAGGAAAATGATAAATGTTGGAAAGAATATGTTAAATTGGGACACTAATGCACTGTAAGTTGAGTTGTGAACTGATCCAACTATTCTGGAAAACAATTTGGGACTATGCCCAAACCAAGCTGTGCATACCCTTTGATCCAGCAATATCACTACCAGGTCTGTATCCCAAAGGGATAAAGGACCTATATAAAAAGGAAAAGGACCTACATGTACAAAAATATTTATAGCAGCCCTTTTCATGTTGCAAAATATTGGAAATTGAGAAGATGTTCATCATTTTGGGAATGGCTGAACAAGCTATGGCATATGAATGTAACAATACTATTGGGTAATAAGAAATGATGAACAGGCAAGTTTTAGAAAAGCCTAGAAAGACTTGTATGAACTGCAGAGTGAAGTGAGCAGAACCTAGAAAATCATTGTCCACAGTATCAGCACCATTGGGTGATGATCAACTACAAATGACTCACCTCTTCTCAGCCACACAATAATCCAAGACAAATACAAAGTACTCATTAAGGAAAAGGCTACCATATTCAGATAAAGAACTGATGAACTCAATGCAGATTGAAGCATACTTTTTAAACTTACTTTATTTCTTTTTTGTTTTTTTTTCTCTTTTGATTTGTTTCTTCTTTTACAACTGTGACTAATGTGGAAATGTGTTTTACATGATAACACTTGTATAAACTATATCAAATTGCCTACCATTTTAGGAAGAGGGAGGGGAGAGAAGGAGAAAAAGTTGGAGCTCAAAATCTTGTAAAACAAATGTTAAAAATTCTCTTGGCATGTGATTGGGAAAAAAATAAAATACAATTAAATATCTATAAGAGCATTAGTACTTTGAACATAAAGGCCAAATCTTATTTATAGCTACCAGAACTCCAGAAATTTAGAGCTGAAAGACTCTTTTATGTGATGATCACCCCAATGTTAGTTATTTTAAAAAATAAATCAATTAATGGTCATCCATCTGTAGAATGGAGGTGAGCTAGTCTAGATAGCTTCTGAACTGCCTATTTCTTTTTAGTCTGCTTTGCTGGATCATATCCTCTAACTCTGGATGTACTCCAAGATTTAGTTCTGGGCCCTCTTCTCTCTATATAGCCTATGTCTTGACTTAATTAACTGTATCTCTCTCTCTCTCTCTCTCTCTCTCTCTCTCTCTCTCTCTCTCTCTCTCTTTCTCCCTCCCTCCCTCTCTCTCACTCTATCTATCTATCACCCCCCCCCCAATCTATCTGGGAATCAGGGGTGGAGGCCCTGTCCCTCGAGACCACATGTAGCCCTCTAGGTCATCAAGTGCAGCTCCCTTACTGAATCCAAACTTCACATAACAAATCCCCTTAATGAAAGGATTTGTTCTGTAAAACTTGGACTCATTCAAAAGGCCACATTCAAAGATGTAGAAGGCCACAAGTTTTCCACCCCTATTGGTCTTACCCCTTTTTGTGAGTTCCAATCCCTTGTTTTGAGTTATCAGAAATGTTGATTTGGATGCCCTAGATGCGTCTTAAAAATATCCAAACAAGATTTATTATTTTTTTCCTAAACCCTTCTCTCATTCAAACTTCCCAGCTTCAGCACCATCATGCAAAACCCTTCAATTGTCATGAATTCACCTCCTCCCTCTCCCTCAGCCAATATAACCAATCAATTAAAATAGTATATTTTTTTTCTCCACAACATTTCTCAGGCATACTTCATTCTCTCTATTCATATAGTCACCTCCTGAGATGACTCTCAGTCCTTCTCTATTGGACAACTGATATAGATTTCCAATTGTGCTTTCTACTTCATGTCTACTTCTGCTCCAGTTTCCATGCATCTGCTAACATGATTTTTCCAAAAGTACAAGTCTGGCCATGTGGCTTTCCTATTTAATGAAAAACTCAGAGTCATCCTTGACTCTTTGTTGTCTCCCTCCCAGCAATGGATCTAGTGTCAAACCTTGTTTATTCTGCCTCTACAACATCACTCAAATTAGTTCCTTTAGCATATTTAAATTACCACAGTGCCAGTTCAGGCAATCATCTTTTGGTCAGGACGATTAGAAAAGCTGCCAAATTAGACTTGTAGCTTCCTGTACCTCCTTTCTCTAGGCAATTGCCTGCTTAGATATCACCATGCCATTATTCTTCTCAAGAAACTTTTGTGACTCTTCATGGGAAAAAAATAGAAAGTCTTTAACTTGGCATTTAAAAATCATTACAATCTGGATCCAGTCCTTCTTTCCAAACATTTCAAATTATGTTACTTCACACAATTTCTCTTCCATCCAAAATGGCCTACTTGTTATTCTTCATTCTTGCCATTTCATCTCCTGCTTCAGTTTCTGTACTCAGGAAAAAATGCATTATCTCCTTTGGCCTTAGCCTGGCTTCCTTTAAGGTTAACCTCATCCTTTAAATTCTGTAGGATTCCTTTCTTGATCATCTTAGTTGCTGTTAAAGATATATACATATACATGTATATACACGTGTACATATACCTGTATACATGTATATACATAAACATTCATGCATTTGTATGTGTGTACACAATGCATATTTACACATGCATCAATCCATATTTATTCTATCTACACTATGTATTTAGTGTATATAACTAGCGTGTACATAGATAGTATATAAATATGTATGTATATATACATACATATATACATATGTGTTTAGTATATGTGGATACACACACTTAAATGTGCACTTCTGTTTATTTACTATATTCCCAAATGTGATGTTTTTTTAAGTCAAAGAAAGCTTCTTTTTTGGTTTTATTATTGTATACATACAATGACTTGCACAGTGTCTTGCAGTTATGCTTAATAAATTATTTTTGGTAACTTGGAGGGTGCAAGAAACAGAGAGAGAGAAAGAAGGAATAGGCAATAGGTTATTCTCCTTCCTTCACTTGCTAAGGGACAGTAGCTAGAAGTTAATTTTTACTTTTAGGATCCTAATACAGATAAATCCATGAACCAAAGAGTGGCTAAAGAATCAATTTCATCTTTACTCTTACTCCAAAAAAGTCTTCTGTTATTGAAAATGTACAATTTCATTCTCTAATTTTCTGCATGGAATGAAAAGTACTGGGGTTTGGCTAAATAAATGTCACCAGGATTGAAATCTGATGTGCAATGAATGGCATGCCTATTGGAATTGCTTCTCTCACTATAGGGATATAAAGTTATTTAGATATTTCAGAGATGGATTATTAAATGATTGATAGGTATATTGAAGGCAGGTGTTTCCCATATTCCCTGAGTATAACTTCCTTGTTATTTCTTCTAAGCATCTCTCGGGATCAGTATCCAAAGTCTTCAAAATTTGACCCCCTCATCAGCTCCTTACCAGCTAGCTGCTTTTTGCACTCATTTTCAGGGTTTAGAAAGGTTTTCTAATCTGTCCTCATAGGCTGAAGTTCAGAAAATTATAATACGCCCATCCCTATCAAAATAAATTCTGTACCATATAAAAAGAGATGAGTATTCTGTGACTCGTCTGGGCACCTCAGTACTATAAGTATATGTATTATAGGTTATTCATTCTATCTGCTCTTGAATTTTTGTTATTTCTACTCTTTTGTATAGCATCTTTGGGCTCATGGATGGTACATCTAGTCTCATTACATTAAAGATATACATGACTAATATGGTTCCTTGTTTTTCTGCTTTCTGTTCTTTATAGATATTGTTGCAATCATCCAAAGCTTGAACCATTTCTATGAGCTTTCACTGTATTTAATTTAGTTTACTTTGTGTCAATCAATATTCATTGAGAGGCACACTGAAATCCAATGGTTCAGAAAAAATTAAAAAATAAATAAAACAAAGCATTGGGAAATTAAAATATATTCCAAATCCTATATCAGCAATGTATGTGTGCACATATGCATGTGTGCTTTTGTGTGTGCACATGCCTGTGACTGTGTGTGTTTCTCTACATTAGTAAACCTGGTTAGGATGGACAAACTGTATTATTTCTTTGACCCTTCCTACTTCATATAAAACTGCTGTCCTTTGTCTTCCTAATGTGTGTATATGTGTATATATATATATATATATATATACATACATATATATGTACATATATATACATATATACACATACATATACACACATATACATACATATATATATATGCACACACATATACATACATATACACACATATATATATGTGTATATATATATACATTAATATATGTCAATAAATTAAAATCTCATAGAAATATTCCTGTCTTGGTTACAAAAGGCTTTTTAACAGGAACTCCAAAAATGACCTTTTTGCTATGCTGAACTGTGACATTTAGAATAAGTTAAGATGATATGGCAATAGTATTGTTGGGGATTTTAATGAATGTTTCCAAATAAGCACAAAACCTCATTATTATTTTCAGGTAGGAGATCTTTGATGCTTACTCCTGTTAATACACACACACACACACACACACACACACACACACACATTCCAAATAGATTAGAGCAATATAGCAATATTGCAGATCCCATTTATCTAACTTCCATGTCAAGGAACTCTCATTTTGTCAGCATGAATACTTCCTTCACTGATACAGATTTCATTCCTCAGGAGATGGTCTTTCTGAGTTGGTGTAACTAAAAGGAAATCATAAACAAAGAAACACCATCGCCTGATGGCTTATATTCTGGTGAAAAGCTATCCCTACCTTGTTTAAACTGGTCTTTAGATAACAGACAGTCTAGCACAGTGTCTGATGCTCAGAATCTTGACAGTTTTCTAGAAACTTCCAAGCTTCCTGTTGTAGTGAGATAGTCCTTGAGAAATTAGTGACATCTCCATGCATAGTGGGTTAAGGAGTAAGGGTAAGAGTGGTGGAAAAGGAGTGAGCAATATAGGAAATTAGTTTACTTAATTTCTAACTGGTCCATCCCAGCATCTTTTTTGAGTCAAATATAATAGCAATATGGAAATACTGTTACCTCCATTTTTACCAGACTTTGAAGTCAGAAAATCTGTATTTCAGTCCTGACTCCACCATTTAAACTTTTGGAACCTCAGTTTCCTCCTCTGTAAAATGGAATGTGGATGGGTGGAAAGAGCACCATATTTGGCATCAGAGTGTGTAGGTTCAAATGCTAGCTTTACCACATACTCCTCATGTGACTTTCAACAAGTTATTTCATTTCTCTGACCTTTCCTTCTCTCTTATACTTGAAATCAACCTAGTCTCTTTCAGTTCTAAATGTATATTCCTATGTAATATTCAACCTACTTCATGCTTAGGTTTATAGTTGGAATTAAATGAATTTTTAATGCAAAAATTATTTAACTAGTAAAACCTAAAAATTAAAAAATGCTTTGTAGAGTGAATCTCTACAATTCATTTGCTGTACAGGAATCATCTATTGGAAGCAATTGGAAATTACCTATGTGGTAGATTGGGACTTTATTATTTTTGCCTCCATCCAGTTCAAATTCAAGACAATAACAAATTCAAGAAAATTAAGGAATTCATTCCAAATAGTGATTACTCTAGTCTTCTCATTTCTAAAATGTATGCAGTGTCCTTTATCCAACCTAGATGACAGAAATGTAGTAAAAATTAATCAAAATTACCATTTAAAATTATATTTAAAGGGTGTGGAGCTAACTGGTTAAAGAAAGGCTTATTCTAATTATATTGTGACATGTTTATAATTCCCTGAAGATTTCTAATCAACTTAATAATGCAAGAAATGCGGAATTTTCCAAAGAAGACAGTAATTTAATATTGAGAAATATCAATTTAATTCTCTCTTTGAAAGGTAATGGTGCCCTTGTACAACAAATATGAATATTTTCCATTATTCATAGTCTCATTTGGCAAAATAGAACACATGAATCATCATTAAAAAGATATGCCATTATACATAATGGGAGTTGCATCATTAGAAGATTTTGGATGATGTAGAAAGCATAAGAACCAGCCATTGGATCTTAAGATAGAGTGACTGGAAATGAGTGAATCATCAAGTGCAGCTCCTGGTATCTCTCAGTAATTGAAGTTCTCACTCTCAATAATCCTCCTTCTCAAAGATCTGGTGATTGAAGGAAGTTAGTAATAACTTTAAAATGTCCCCACTCACATATTTTGCAAATCTAGAGATAGTAATAAAATGTGGTCATATATTTGAAGAAAAATGAATATTAGTAAAACAAAAGAATGAGAAAAAAATCTTTTCAAGTCATAGCTAGTGCTTTTAAAGTCTCAAGGAAAAGACTCAGCAAAAACAAGTCCCTCATCAATTTAAAAGCTACAATTACATTAATTTGGCTTTCCAGTTGTCTGCTTCAGAAAATCAAACTAGATTCAATGTTAATGCTTGAAATTACATAAATAAAATAAACCTGTTTCCTGGCTGCTAGAAGTAAAGTGGGAGAGGTCAGGACTGTGTATCCTATGCCAGTAAAATATATCCATTCATTATCGAAAATTAAAATGTTCCTTCTAGTTACAAGGAGTCTTTTCATTATTTCTGTGCTTGCATTGATATTTATGGAATCAATATGTAATTTAGTATCAGTATGTTTAATCATAATCAGGCAGAGCTCAGTGTTTAGCTGAACATAGAAAATGTACTATAATGATTCTAAAATGTTTAATTTAAGAATCACTGCTTCTGTGCATATGAATCAGAGACCTGTGTTTAATTATTGATAGCAATTAGTGCACAGAGGCAGACAAACACCATCTGGTGGTAGAAATTCTTCTCTAGACTGCCCTTATTCTATCTCTTCCTCTGCTACTGGAGCAATGCATCATTGATTGGGTTCCCTCCAATACACAGTTTCAGTTGTATTTTTGAGCCCACTGGCACAAATATTTGTCCTTTTAAAACCCTCATAGCATACTAGGTCATTGTTCTCTGAGATGAGTCAAGCCATTGGAGGAACAGAGAGAGCTGGTCAGATTGGATTGTTTCCATAATCAGATACCCAAGATTTTTTTTTTCTAGTAAGTGCTCCTCACTCTCTATTTTCATGTTCATTTCATCTCATGAATAATGATTCAAGTAATGTTACAGTAGTGGAGTCTCAAGGTCAGGCAATGGAAAAAAGGCAGCATTCAAACAAAGTACAGCTCTGACAAATGCCAAATATTAACTGAGGGAAAGGCAAATATTTTATTCAGAGGAAGAAGATATTTGTTGTTGTTTTAATGATGAAAGAATGAAAGAAAAGAAGCCTGCTTTCCTTTAATGAACTTTAAAAAGATGAAAGTCTTTAGATACACAAAAAGGGAAAGAGAAGATTTAAAAGAAGATAAT
>JAQQSU010009032.1:0-12791 GCA_028627135.1 Pseudochirops cupreus
ACAAAGTAATTTCAAGATGCTAAGATGAATACACATACATACAACCAAGTCTATAACCAGAATATCAATATTGGAGACTTTTTAAATTTTAATATTTAAAAAAATTCCCTCTCTGATGCTCATATAACCTGTTTTGGTATCTGGGCTAGGAATTAAAATCATTGTAAAAGTAAGTCTTAAAAGGCAATAAAGAGGCTTCACCTGCTAATTTACTAACTGAACTGAAACACTTAAAAGCTAGTAGGACTGTCTGATTAGAAACCTTGAATGAGTCATTGTGCTTTGGTAACCTGTGCTATCACTTGTCACCTTTTGTAGAACATTTCCCTGGTGGCTTATTAGACCATTATGGCTCTAGTACATCTGTTCTTGCCAGGTAGCCATAGAAGTACTAAGAACTTCCATATACTTATTAAACAAAGTTAAAAACCAAACCTTCCTTATCTCCATCAAAAAAATGTGTTAAATAAATTAGAAAAATAAATGTCAGAAAAATTTAAAAAGTGACTGAAGGAGACATTGACATGGACTTAATGGGAAAAAAAATAGGGAGCAAGAAGAGATCAATAGTATTTTAGAGGCATAAGTCTTAATCTAAAGAGCCAGAGTGAGATAAAGAAGTGTGACAGAAGAAGGCTGTGCCACATGGACTGGACTCAGAATAGGTATGCTCAGCAATTAGTCTCAACTTTTCTAAATGGTTCTCTTACCATGGTTGATACTTCACTTCCCTAATACTGAATTTCCCTACCTATAAGGTAAGGAAGGGGAAATTGGGTGCAGACTCTATGATGCCGCTTCCAGTTTTACAAACCAATGACATCTGGACATCTAAAGAAAAGACTTTAAAAAACATACAGAAGACAATATAAAAAGTGCAGAATAAGACATACATTTTTGAATGTGGCCAATTTTGGTATCAATTTTACTGGTTTGTTAATATTTATTATCAAGGTTTCATTTCTTTTTGTATTGTTCAAGAGGAGGTGGTGAAAGATAATTCATGTTTATAAAATAAATAAATGTAAGTGACATAAAAACATACAAAGAGATAAAGGGGGGGGACAAAAGAATAATAATTGCTGACATTTCTATAGTGCTATATTCCGGGTACTATGCCAAGTGCTTTAAAAATTATGTCATTTGATTCTCACAACAAGCCTGGAAGGTAGATATGAGTATTATACTTATTTTACAGATGAGGACATTAAGGCAAATGGGAGTTAAGTGAATTGCCCAGGGTCACATATCTAGTAAGTGTTTAAGGCTGGACTTCAACTAAGACCTTCCTGACTCTAGCTTTGTCCTTTTATCAACTGTGCCACTCAACTTCCAATGAAGAGGAAAAGATTATGAGGGACAGAGGAACAGACAGATTTTATGAAAGACAGTATCTTTCCAGGTACCATTGGTCCTCTAGACTCATCTCTGTAATTATAAAAATGAATTTTGAGCCAAAATGGTAACACCCAACATTTCATGTCAATCCTTAGGGTTTATATTGCTTGAGGGTGTTTTAATCCCATAATTTTATCTTCTATGTCCACAAATTCCCTAATAAGAACTTTTTAATAATCAAAATAATCACCTGAATAAAACTTTGTGTTATCATATGCATGTAAATTTTATCAATGAAATAACAGGTTCTGCCCAAAAGAATAAAGAAATAAAATGTGCAAATAAATTAGATCATCTTTCATCTCTTTCTTTCATTAAACCCTCATCTGGAACAACACCTGTTCTTAGCATAAATTATCACTTTAATTGCTATTAGTGAACTCGTATACTATATGGTCTTTGTTAAACAATGGTATTTATTTTATTGTCCAGAGATTATGCTAACCTGATCGTCATTTTCCTGAAACAACATGTCTGAGAACCTTTTGGACACTCACTGTTCTTCTTCTGTCCTCTAGATCAGTATGTAAAATATATTTCCCATGCTCTGTGTCATGCTGTATGCAGTATTTCTTTACATTCTCCCAATCCCTTGCCTATACATCCTTTCAGAGCTGTAGTCAATACTAGCACTCAACTTCTCTAATTATTCCAAGATACTAATCAACACATTTCCTTGGTTTTAGCAATGTGGATGGATTTAAGCTAGCCTTTCTCATTTCTTAAATCAATACACACACACACACACACACACACACACACACAGCAAAATCATCAGCCTTCTCCTGCTACTTGCTTTTGCTATTGATGGCAAAGGGCCTCTTTCGTGATTTCTTCTCTCTGTGTATGTTCTTCTATAAATCACCTGAAATCTCTCTTTCTTCTGTGCTTTACCCCTTATTTCTCTCACCCATCAATCATTGTAAATAGAATGTCTTACTTTTCAAATTTATTTGTGCTATATTTTCTCAATAAAATATTTATACACATATTTGAGTGTATGCATTCATTCACATGTCTGTGCTTTCATCTTGAGGATATTTCAGATTCAAACATTTGTGCACAGCTGCTTTAGAATTGAGGGGGCTTCTGAGAGGTTGGTTTTTTTCTTTTCACTTCCAAATAATATGTAAACATCCCTCATGGAGAATGGCAATAGGTTACATTTCACAGCCTCTCTCTGCCCATTGATTTATCTGATTGACTAAATAAATATATTTATTTGAGAAGCTAAGGCAGTAGTAGGCATATAGCCATGTCCTACATATACTTCTCAGCATTTTGTTTATCTTCATCATCCTAATATCTGGGGCTGGAGTGGAAATACAAAAGTTCTAAAGAACACAAATAAATAGAGGAGTAGGGAATTGATAACCTAGGTTATTTTAGGATGGGCTTTGTGTGCAGCAAACAAAAAATGATCTGAATTCTTTTCTTGGCTTTACCTTTAATTAGCCACATAACTTTAGTCAAGACACAAAAATGTACTAGGTCAACAGTTTCTTCATCTGTAAAATAAGGGCATTATTCTAGATAATCTCTGAAGTTATCTACAGCTCTAAATATTAGGTAATCCATAATTTTCACCCTTGCTTATCTGTTGTCAAGATTCTGATGGTTTTTGCCTACCTTCAAGACACTATTTCCGTCCTTAATTAGTTAAGCACTTGACTCACAGTCTTTCTCTCCTCCTCAACACCTGTGCTCATACTGAGAGACTTTGACACACATATTGATTTATCCTCAAGCACCCTAATCTCCCAGTTTCTCAATATATTCATTTGCCATGATCTATTTCTCCACCCCATATCAGCCACACACAACCATCATTCTGAAATCCCTTCTTCTGATCACAGTCTATTGACATGTTTACTCTCCCTCTGCTCTACAATGCTAAAACCTATTCAGTGCTAAAACCTAGCCTCACTGCAACCTAAAAATGCTCTTCCCCTCCATTCTTCCCTACTAACAGCCATGCACTCTTCACTCCCTCATGTGGACCACTTGGTGAAAAAAAAAACAAAAAAACTTAAATCTACATTGTCCTCCTTTTTCAGGTCCCTTGCTCCTTAGGCTTCCCTGATTGGTCCCACCATCTGCTTCCTTCTATCCTAATTACCTACTGCTGAAAAAAGCTAGAGATAATCATGAAACAAAACTGACTTGGTTCACAACATATTTACATTACATAATATCAACAGGACTCTTACTATGATAGGGAAAACACTTTACACTCTTCAATTAATTCATTATGCTAGCCACCAGAAAAGCTTTCCCAAATGTTTCCATCCCTCTTCAAACAAAAGAAGTTCCTTCCTCCTTTTTATTGGCAGAAATAATTGCTAACCAACTGCCACAAGTACAGAGAGAGGTACACAAAGCCTAGGGAATAGCAGCACCTCCCAGATCATTGGCCCAGCCCTCACAGCCATCATCTGAAGAAGCACTTCCTGTTGAGAAAGGGCTAGCCAACTCCCAGTGACTGGCAACCAAGAGTCAACCACTGAACACTTAGAAGACAGATGATACAGGGTAGATAAACAGCAAGTAATGCGAGCCAGGCAAATAAAAACTGCCACCAGTTCTTTGACTAGCATCTCCTTTCAGACCCAGAGAGGGTCAACCCAGGACTCTAAACTCAAGAGACTTTGGAAGAGCAGTGTTTCTAGCCTATTGTTGAATGCTCAACACCACAAAGTGATATAATTTTATCAGTAGAAATGACATTAAAATAGAGGCATTAATACTTGTTTTGCTGCTATAAACCAAGTACCATAGGATCTTTGCACCTGGTTCACAGTTTAAACACTGCATATATCTTGTCTTCCCTGTTAGACCAAGAGGGCCTTGAGAGCAAAGGCTACCTTACTTTTCTATGTGCATCCCCAGGATATAACAGAATGCATTGCCCAGAGAAAGCATTTAGTAAGTATCTTTATCATTCCTTTTGAAATTTTCCTATGCCTGTCAGATACTGTGTTTTTTATGAGTTTACATTTAGTATACAGTACTATCGTATGAAGCACTATTTTATTTGTAGCATAAATAGTTTTCCCTTCAAGTCCAGGCATTGATTGAGTCATTGGGGATCAAATTACTTAATTGCTCCAAAGTGTCTTTAATTATCTGTATGCTAAAAGAAGAATTCAAGTATCCTGAATGGAATGGTCTTGACACTGAAGTTATTCAAAAAGCTAAGATCCAGTCTTCAACACTAGTTTTATTATTTTCTTAAAATCTCGAGTTTCTCCCTTGATTTCTTGTTCATCAGTTTAATTAACCAATTAGTGCTTGCTATATTTGAGTTATGTTTCATCACTTACTAGAATTTTAGAAAAAAATTTTGAATAAGAGTGATTTTTGCTTCTCTTCTCTCTTACTTCAATACATAAAAGCAAGAGACTTTCCTACCATTCTTACTCAAATTCCAACTCCTCTCTCTCCACTCTTCCCCAATGACAATATATTTAGGCCAATCATCTGCAAGTTTATCATCAATATTGGGATATCTTCCCTCTACCAAAGCAAGTTACAACTCTCTATAACCCCAGTCCCAAAGCCCATTGGTGTAAGACTTTTCTTTCTTGTTAGCGGAGATGAATGCCTTGCCTCTGTGAGGGACAGCAGAGAATTCATGAGAGAAAAACACTCAAGTTCTTTAGTTCTTCTTGAACCAGTCTTCTTTGAATTCTCTTCAAGTTTTAAGTCACCTCAGGCATTGCAGTGACTTTGGGTGCTTCTGGTTTCCATATTCAGGAGGGAAAATGGAAGCAGTTTAAACCCATTTTAGGTTGTTGAAGGAAATGACTGTGGGAAGAAGTCATGAGAGGAGCTGGAAGTGTCTATCATTTCCACACTCCAGCTTGCTACACTATAGACTTGGAGGAACCTTCCCTTGGGTGATAAATAGGCCCCTTTCTCTTGGCTGAGATGACTTACTTCACTCCTTCATGCTAAATTGTCTAGGGTATTTTTATAATTGATATGATATGATATAACATAATATAATTAATATAGCATAATATAATATATTCTTATAAGTGTACCTTCTCTCATTTCTGACCAAAAGAGGATATTTGTAGATGCTGGCATACTGAACATTCAAAAGCAGCCAAATGACTCAGTGGACAGATGACTGGTCCTGAAGTCAGGAAGAACTGAACTCAATTCTATCCTCAGACACCCATTAACTGTGTGACCCCAAGCAATTCACTTAACCTCTGTTTGCCTTAATCCACAGGAGAAAGAAATGACAAACCACACCAGTATGTTTGTCAAGAAGGTCCCATATTGGGGTCATGAAGAGAAGGACATGACTTTACAACTGAACAACAACAATAATAACAAATCCTAAACATTCAAGATGTCTGACACATGTGGAATAAACAAAAAATTCAAAACAGAGCTCTAGTGTGGAAAAAAAAAAAAGCAATCAAACCTATGTGGGGACCAGAAGTATCTATCATCCCTCCAGTCCTTTCTGCTATTACAATTATCATGTAAAAGACTTCAGTGAGTCTACAGTAGTGAGTATCATCCCCAAAACATCCCAGAGTTCATAACTGGCCCAAGGCACTTACTAAGAGCATGAACCTAGGCAATTTGCTTAATGTCCTTACATCTCATCTGTGTTTCCTCATCCGAAAAATGAAAATAATAATAGTACCTCCCACTCAGGATAGTGGTTAGAATAAATTGAGTTGATACATTTTTAAACTTTAAAAATCTATAATATATACATATATAATTATTAATATCATTAATAATAAAATCTATCATTTTACATACCTATGAAATAGATCACAAAATTAAAGTTTGGCAGAACAGTGGTATCTTGGGGAAGTGGGGTTCTAAGTTCCATTAAACCTAATGATAAGAATGAAATATTACTATCACTAGTACTGATAATAACAATGATAATAGCCACACATTTATATAATGCTTTCTAAGGTACAAAGCACTTTCCATACTTTATCTAAGTTGTTTCTCACAATTACCCTAAAGGGGTAAGTAGTGCAAGGTAATTTTCTAGATGAGAAAACTGAAACTCAGATTAAGTGAATTACAACACAGCTAGAACTATAAGATATCAAATTAAAAACTAGAAAGGAAATGAGACATTATCTAGTACCAACCTCTTGTTTTTAAATGAGGAAAATCTCTGAAATTTGTATTATACCTCTATCAAGTAAAGGCTATTGACTATTCATTAATATGGCCACTCATTATTTAAAATATGTAAAGAAAATATTAAAAATATAAAATAACATGATATTGTGAATCCCAAAGAATTTTAAGAAATTTTAGTTTTTCAGTCCTAAAGATCAATATATGTTGAAAATATGAAAACATTATGAGAGAGTAAAATTAGCAATGGAAATTAATACCTCAAAAGAAACCATTTGTAATCCATGCTACAAGGGAAAGCTGAGGCTAGTGAATCATTTGAGTATAGGAATATGAGCTGCAGCGGGGCTAAAGTTGATCATTAAGTCAGCACAAATATGATGAATGCCTGTGAGAGAAGACCATTGAGGTTGCCACTGGAAAGGTGAATTGGCTGAGGTTGGAAAAATGAAGCAGATCAAAACTCCCAAGCTGGGATGGAACCAAGATAGTATTCTGAAGTGACAGAACCAATAAAAAGATGGGGTGAAACAATTTTGCAGCCCAAAACAATTTAGAAGCTTGGCAGAAAAGGTCTGTATCACTGGGGTAAGAGTAAAGCATAGTCCAGCATAAGTCACATGCCAGCAAGCAAGTAGTAGTCATTAGGGGCAACTAAATCTGCAGGAATGACTTCTGGAGGGTCTTAACTCACAGATAATAAGGGAGTTGAATGCAGGAGATTTTCTGGCACTGGAAGCAAGACTCTGTTGCATTTCTGTTGGTTGCAATCCCAGGGAGAGGAAGAGCACTAGCAGGAACAGAGATCCTGGTGACAGTTTCAGGATGGAAAAGAATATGAGGAGTCACTAATATACCAGAGCACACTCCAGGAGAGCAGTGACCACACCTTTCCTTAGATCATACTACCTTGAAAGAACAAAAACTTACAAACACCCAGAATTGGCTCTGAAAACAGCAACACACAAAAACCTGAAGCTTGGGACAATGCTCCCTCAACTTCAGGAGCAGTGCACAACTTCAACATAAACTCAAAAGTCAAGAAATAGACTGGAAAAATGAGTAAACAGAAAAAAACAACTGGACCATAGAAAGTTTCTACAGAGATAGGAAACATAAAAGCATAAACTCAGAAGAAGAAAACAATGTAAAAACAAAAGCTACATTTAAGAACTTAAAAACATGATTTGGTCTCAGACACAAAAAGAATTCCTAGAAAAACTCAAAAATAATTTTAAAAATCAAATAAAGGAGGTGAAGGAAAAATTGTGAAGAGAAATGAGATTAATGGAAGAAAATTGTGAAGAGAATATAGAAAAGGAGGTACAAAAATACTGTAAAAATAACACCTTAAAAGTACAATAGACCAAATAGTAAAAGAGGCACAAAAATCCAATGAAGAGAAGATCACTTTGAAAAGCAAAATTGGCCAAATGGAAAATGATATATAAAAATTCACTAAAGAAAAGAACTCTTCAAAAACTAGAATTTGTCAAATGAAAAAGGAGGGACAAAAAGCTCACTGAAGAAAATAATTTATTAAAAATTATAATTGTGTAAGTAAAAGCTAATGGCTCTATGAGACATCAAAAAACTATATAGAAAAATTTTTAAAAAAGAAAATTTGAAATGCCTCATTGTCCCTTTTATGAGAGACAGAGTGAAAGCAGAGAGGGAGGGAGAAGGATAAACAGGGTTGAAAAATAGGATGGAGGGAAATACACAATTAGTTATCATAACTGTAAATGCAAATGGGGCAAATCCACCCATATAATGGAAGGAAATATCAGAATTGATTAAAAAAGAGAATCATGTAATATACTGTTTATGAGAAACATACCAGAAGCAGAGACACACACACACACACAGAATAAAGGCAAGGGGCTGGAAAAGAATAATAGAAAAGATCCCAAGTATAGAAAGTTGTTGTGGGTGACAGAGAAGATCAAAACACAAACTCAGAAGACAAAAACGTCAAAATTCCTGAATCCAAAGCACAAAGAAAAATATGAATTGGTTTCAGGCCACAGAGAAGCTCAAAGAAAATTTAGAAAATCAGGTAAGAGAAGCAAAGAAAATTGGGAAGAGAAATGAAAGGAGTGTGAGAAAATAATGAAAAATGAGTCAACAGCATAGAAAAGGAGGCACAAAAATACAGAAAAAAATAACACCTTAAAAAGCATTATATGCTCAAATAGGGGGACAAAAATCAAATGAAGAAAATAATGCCTTGAAAAGCAGAATTGGTCAAATTGAAAAAAATACACAATAACTCACAGGAGAAAAGAACTCCTTAAGAAGTAGAATGGGCCAATTAGAAAAGGAGGTACAAAAGACCAATGAAGAAATTCCTTCCTTAAAAATCAGAATTGTGCAAGGAGAAGTTAATGACTCTATGAGACATCAAGAAGCAATAAAAAATAAAAGATTGAAACAATAGAATAAAATACAGAATATCTCATTGGAAAAATAATTGACTTGAAAAATCAAGGAGGGGGAGTGCTTATTATAAGAATATAAGACTACCTGAAAGCCAAGATCAAAAAAAGAAGTCTAAAAATTATCTTTAAAGAAGGTAAAATAGAAATTGAAAGAATCCACTGATCACCTACTGAAAGAGGTCCCAAAATAAAAACTCCCAGAAATATTATCATCAAATGTCAGAGCTCCCAGATCAAGGAGAAAATGTTGCAAGTAGCCAGAAAGGAACAATTCAAATATGAAAGAGCCATATTCAGGTGAAGACAAAATTGAACAGCTTCTACATTAAAGGATCTGAGGACTTTGGATATGATATTCCAGAAGGCAAAAGAGTTAGGATTACAACCAAGAATCAATTACCCAGCAAAACTAAGCATAATCCTTCAGGGTAAAAAGGACATTAAATGAAATTATAACTTTCAAGCATTCCTGATGAAAAGACCAGAGCCAAACATTGATTTTGAATTCTAATACAAGGCTCAAGAGAAGCATAAAATGGGAAACAAGAAGACAAATAATAAGGAATTCAATAAGCTTCAACTATGTACATTCCTACATTGGAAGATGATACTTGCAACTCCTAAAAACTGAATAGGATCAGATGATATCTGAAAAAAAAAAAGATAAGAAAGAGGAATGCATTGGAAGATTTAAAATGGGGTAAAATGTATCATGTAAAAAATTCTGGGTAGGTGATTCTTGGTTTTAATCCTAGCTCCTTTGATATCCTGAATATCATACTCCAAACCATTCAATCCCTTAATGTAGAAGCTGCTAGATCTTGTGTTACCCTGATTGTGTTTCCACAATATTCAAATTGTTTCTCCTTGGATGCTTGTAATATTTTCTCCTTGACCTGGGAACTCTGGAATTTGGCTGTAATATTCCTAGGAGTTTTCTTTTGGGGATCTTTTTCAAGAGGCAATCAGTGAATTCTTTCAACTTCTACTTTGCCCTCTGGTTCTAAAATATCAGGGCAATTTTCCTTGAGAATTTCTTGAAGGATGATTTCTAGGTTCTTTTTTTATTATGGCTTTCAGGTTGTTGAATAATTTTTAAAATTATCTCTCCTGGATCTATTTTCCAGGTCAATGTTTTGTTTTTTTTTTTCCAGTGAGATATTTCACATTGCCTTCTATTTTTTCTTTTGTTTGAATCTGTTTAATAGTATCTTGATTTCTCAAAAAGTCATTAGCTTCCATTTGCTCCAATCTAATTCTAAAGGAATTATTCTCTTCAGTGAGCTTTTAAAATTCCTTTTCCATATGGCAAATTTGACTTTTTAAAGCATTCTTCTCCTCACTGGCTTTTTAGGCCTCTTTTGTCATTTGAGTTAGTCTAATTTTTAAGGTGTTATTTTCTTCAGTAAGATTGTTGACTCACTTTTCATGATTTTCTTTCATCATTCTCATTTTCTTCCTAATTTTTCCTCCACTTCTCTTACTTGATTTTCAAAATTCTTCTTGAGCTCCTCCATGGCCTGTAACTAATTCATATTTTTCTTGGAAGCTTTTGCAGGAGTTCTAACTGTGTTGTCTTCCTCCCATTCCGTGCTTTGATCCTTTTTATCCCCAAAAAAGGAATGTAAGGTTTGATTGCTGTGCTTGCTTTGCTTCCTCTGTTTGCTCACATTGCTCCAGTATTACTTGACTTTTGAGATATTTGCCACGATAGTGCTCTGCTTCTAGAGAGGAGAACTTTGTCTGAAATAGCTGGGGTTTTTGCAGCTGCTGTAGCTATTAGTTGGGTACCCTCTATGAAGCTCCCATGAGCTCTGGCCCACTGGCCCCACACCCCAGGACATCTTTCTAACACAGCAATCCAGATCCAAGCAGGTTAAAGTAAGAGTGATTACCCTCTGAATGGTCACTTGGTCCCCATACAATCTGCAGGGCCAGGAGCTCTAGAAGCAGCCATGTGGTGGCTGCACAGCCACCACACCTCTGCCACTTCTGGCCCTGGGGGCATGGGCCAGATCATGCAATTGCATCCCCCCTCAGTTCCAAAGGAGCTCCACACTAACCTTTTACTTTATCTTTGTCATTTATGGGTTGAGAAATCAGGAAACCACCACAATTCACTGGTGATTCTTTCTCTTGAAGTCTTCTGTGGGCCTGCCATTGGTTGGGGCCACCCTGGGTCTAAAACTATGGCTCATGCGGGGCTGTGCTTGGCTCCCAATGTGCTGTGATGGACCCTTCCTGTAGGACTGCTGGGCTGCCTTCAGTGGAAGGTTTCTTTCTGTCACTTTGTGGGTTCTGAGGCTCTAAAATTTGTTTAGAGTCATTTTTTATAGGCATTTGAGGTGGTTGTAGGGGGATCTCACAGAATTTTCCTGTTTCTATGCCACCATCTTGGCTCTGTTCCCCCCAAGAATTTTGTTTTGTTTTTACAATTAATGGGGAAGAAGAGGAGGTGGTAGGGAAATGTTTGAATGTTACTCTCACTGGAACTGGTTCAGAGACAGAATAATATACACAATTGGGTATCAAAATCTATCTTACCCTACAGAAAAGTGGGAGAGGGAGGGGTTACAAAAATTTTGAGGAATAATAGAATGGAGAACAGATTGGTAGAAGTAGTATTCAAAAGCAATTCACATTTGAGGATGGACAAAATTTAAAAAAGAGCAATTAAAGATAAACAGGTGCAAAATAGGATGGAGGCAAATGAAGTTAGTAATCAGAATTTTGAAAGACTGTTTACAGCAAGTTTTTCTGATAAAGGCCTAATTTCCCTAAGATATAGAGAACTGAGGCAAATTTCTTAAAACAAGAACCATTCCCTAATTGATAAATAGTCAAAGAATATGAAGAGGCAGTTTTCATATGATGTAATCAAAGCTATCTGCAGCCATAAGAAAAAAATTATCTAAATCACTATTGATTAGAGACACACAAATCAAAAGAATTCTGAGGTATCAATTCACACCTTTTAGATTGGTTAATATGACAGAAAAGGAAAATGGCAAAAGTTGGAAGGGATGTGGGAAAATTGAGACACTAATGTATTGTTGGTGAAGTTGTGAATTCATCCAACTATTCTGAAGAGGAATTTGGAATTATACCCAAAGAGCTTTAAACCTTGCTTACCTTTTGACCCAGAAATTCCACTACTTCTTCTGTATCCCAAAGAAATTTTTAAAAAAATGTACAAAAACATTTCTAGCAGCTCTTATATTGTGACAAAAGTTAGAAATTGGGGGGAATACCTCTCAATTGGGCACTGACTGAACAAGTTGTAGCATATGGTTATGGAACACATATGGAATATGCATATGGAATACTATTTTGTTATAAGAAATTATGAGCAAGATGCTCTCCAAAAAAACCTGGAAAGGCTTACATGAATTGATATAACGTGAAATGACTAGAACCAGGAGAACACTGTACACAATAACAGCAATACGATAAGATGATCAATTATGAGTTATTTAGCTATTCTCAGCAATACAATGATCTAAGAAAATTCTGAAAGACATATGATGAAAAATATAATCCAACCCCAGAAAAAGAAGTACAGATTAAGGTATATCTTTTTCCTTTATTTTTCTCATTTTTTTTCCTTGACCTTCTTTCACAACACGATATTGAAATATATTTTGTATGTCTATCCATGTATAATCCACATCAAACTGCTTGCATTCTAATGAGTAGGAAGGAGAAAGAGAGAAAGTGTTTGGAACTCAAGCTTAAAATAAAAATTGAAAATTGTTTTTTTCATTTAACTGGGAAAAAACACTAAATAAATGCAGCAGAAAATAAAATAAAACGCAATCTGGTAAG
>JAQQSU010009033.1:0-12791 GCA_028627135.1 Pseudochirops cupreus
TTTTTTAATTATTACAGAAGAAACTATAAATTGAAATGAAAGTCTACAGAGTGGACAGCAGAGAAAAAGGACATAACAACCAGCATATACAAAAATGGAACAGACTGACTATAGAGGAAGGTCATTAAAGCTCCTCAAAGGCCAGATGACCATTTGGTGGGTAGAGCATGCAGGTAATACACATGCAGATCTGAGTTAGAGTAAATGACCTCTTAGGTTCCTTCCAACCAACATTACTAATTGAGTGGCATCAAATAAAATGGAGTAATACTGGCAGAGAAAGGATAATTTTTAAAAAACAGATGAAAATTATGGATATGAAAGAAAAACTATAAAATAAAAAGTTAGGGGCATTGAAAGAGTAAGGGGTAACGTGCTATAAAGAATGTAATTATTGTTTAGTTGCTCTTTTTCTCTGTTAAAGATAGTACAGGAGAGCAGATTCCAATTTTTGGTGGATTGTTGCAGGAATGGTAGAGTAAAACAGACATATGGAATCCGTAAACATTGTTGCAGGCTCCACATGAGGGCACTAGAGCTAGAGGTCATAAAATGAAACCATAGAAATGTTGGAGGACAAGGCTGCTACAAGGTTAGGCACTCTGCAGAGAGTTTGTAAAAGCTCATGAGAAACAAACTATTGGCTCAAGAAGTGGTAATCTTTCCTCTATACCAAAAGCAAATGGAATGTCCTAGATCATTTTGGTAGGCTGACAAAGGTTGTTTTGTGGGTCCTAGTCCAAATCTGTGTAGGGGCCTCCACCTGCAAGTGCATCCCAGAGCCCAGGACCACGTATCATAATCTATTTGCTAGAAAGGGTAGGCTGGAGAGGAGGATTCTGGGAAGATAACAGAGTAGGTCAGAAAATTCTAAGTTCTCAAGATTTTCTCCCACAAAAGAGATAAAATAGCACTTTAGGGTGATCAAATTGCAGGTAAAAATAAATAAGAAGACAGGTACAACAGGGGTCTTCCTGGGACAATTTGAAAAGATCAGAAGAAAAATTCCAGGACAAGGTTTGGTCCCTTTAAAGAGTTAACAGGCTGGGTCCATTTTAACACCAAGCAGCAAGCCCTGGGATTACTTGGTTTGAGAGGCTGCCTTGGCCCCAGTCATAGGAACTTTTACCCCTGGAATAGTGAGGGGACTTAGGGGTCTTAGACCAGGAAAATCAAAGGAACCTCTGCTGAGAAAGAACACCAGACCCAGCTGTGCTGCAAAGAGCGGCAGGGGTGATAAGGAACCAGTACACACCTGGTAAATGCAGAGGCAGTGGGGCAGAAAGCCCCTAGCTGGGAACACTTACAGGAGGTTAGAGGTTTGGCTAAGGTTCTGAGCTAGAGGGAAGAACTGAAGATCTGGGGCAAGAGGTACCATCTCCCATACCCCAGGGCTAGAAGTTATTACAAAAATTAAGGTATTATGACAAAAAACGCACAGGCAAAGGAGAAAGAACTCAACCATAGAAAGCTATTATAGGAATAGAGAAGACAGGGTTCATCTTCAGAAGAGGATATTGAAACAAAGAAATCCCCAAAGAGTAATGTCAATTGGTCACCTGCCCAAAAAGAATTCATAGAAGATCTTTAGAAAGACTTTAAAAATCAAATGACAGAGATGGAGGAAAAACTAAAATAATAATAATAATAATCCAAGAAAAACAAGAAAATTATGAAAGCAAAGTCAACCAATTAGAAAAGGAGATCCGGAATCTTAAGGAAAAAACTGACACCTTGAAAATTAGAATTGGGCAAGGTGAAGACAAGTGAAATTATAAGAGATCAAGAAATAATTAAACAAAATACGAATAATGAAAAACAGAAGAGAAAGTAAAACATCTTATAAGAAAAACAACAGATTCAGAGAATAGATAACAAAACATAAAAATAATCAGACTAACTGAAAGTTATGATAAAAAAAGAATATTGATACAATAATACAAGCAATAATTAAAGAAAATTGTCCTTAAGCATTAGAAGAAGAGGGATAGTAGAAATAGAAAAAAAATACATCAATCACCACTTAAAAGAGATCCTATGGGGAAAACTCATGGGAATATCATAGTCAAATCCAGAAACCCCCAGCTCAAGGATAAAATATTAAAAGCAACAAGAATAAAACAATTTGAATGTGATGGTGCTACAATTAGAATCACACAAGACCTAGCAGTGTAGACATTAAAGGACCACAAATCTTGGAATACTATATATCAAAGAATAAAAGAACTGGGACTCAGGCCAAAAAATATCATACCTAGCAAAGTTAAACATAATCCTGAATGAAAAAAAAAATGGACATTTGATCAACTCAGATTTTCAAGATTTGTTAAAAAAAAAAGCAAACCTGCACTTAATAGAAGATTTGACATACTAGAGCCAAGAGAAATATAAGGTATATACCAAAGACTGATTACAAGGGATTCAATAGGGACAAATCATTTACTTTTTATTTATGTAAAATGTAAAACATATGTCTAAGATTCTTATTGATAATTGCGGAGCTCATAAGAAATATTGGGGTAAACCTGAATGTGATTATGAATTTAAAAAGTAAAATCATTTAAGAACAGCTCAAAAGAGTAATTATTTTATACAAATGAGGTGCAAGAGGAAGAATCAATACAGAGGAATTAGATGGGGGAGGAGGACTGGTAGTTCTGGTAATCTACTTTCATAGGGAATGGATTTAAAAGGGAACAATATATGTATATATTTAGAAGAATATAAAAGTCTTCTAAATTCAGAAGAAATAAAACAGTAGAGGCATATGGAGGTGGGAGAGGACAAGAGAGGAATCCTTAGAGGGGAGGGTGAGAGAATTGGTAAAAGGGGGTATAGAAGGGTGTTTCGATTTATGGGAATGAGAGGGGAGGGGAGAGATCTTTGGAGGGGTGTAGGCAAATAATAGGAGGGCAAGGTAGCAGGTAGAATTAAGTAGAGGAGACTGGAGGGATAGGAAACAATAGATATGAACAAACAAAAACAAAGATCAGGAGTAGAATTTGTTTGGGAAAGCATATATCTATATATGTATGTATATGTGTGTGTGTATATATATATATGCATATATATACACATATATATATATATATCTCCAGAGCTACAGAGAAACATATCCAAACTTAATTGTAGCCTTGGGGGTGGGGAAGAACAAAGGAAAAAAGTGCACAGCAGAGGACAAAAGAAAACTTACAAGGAACAAAGAAATGATGGACAATTCTCAACACAAACTGGATTATTTATCATACAGGCTGAAATGAAAATTTACTGTTATATATTTTGAATCCTCTCTTATTTTCTGCTATGTACATGGTATGCTTTCTTTTTTCTTTCTTATTTTGTATTTAAGTTCCAATATCCTAAGTTTATGATATTTTCTTTTGTTTCTTTTCTCTATTCAGTATTTGTGTTCTGGTGTTTGAGTCTAAAATATTTTTTTAATTAAAAAAAGGTGACAGGCTGCCTGTTGGACTACCCCTTACTTCTATATATGTATTATTTTTAGGGTTTGTTCCATGCTATGTGTGTTTTCAGGAGATGTAGTCCTGAATGAACAGCACAATTTCTCTTCACCTGGAGAAAGATTTCAAAGACTTAGGAAGAACTCCAGGAGAAAGTTAGCAAATGCCAGCATTTTGCAAAGTTTATACTATCTAGTTGCAGTGGTTTTCAACCTATGGGTTGCAACCCCTTTGGGGTTTGAACAGCCCTTTCACAGGGGTTGCCTAAGACCATCAGAAAACACATATTTCTGATGGTCTTAGGAACTGAGACACCGCAACGCTATCAGTCTCCAGGCGGTCCGCCCACATGCAGATCTGCCCACATGCAGATACGCCCACATGCGAGTATTAAAAGATCGAGCCATTAGGAAGGTTGAGAACCACTGCTCTAGTGTAAGAGAGCCTTGGAATGAAGGTAAATGGAGCCAACTAAATGAGAACAAGGAGGAGACACAAGAGGCTAAAGAAGTAAAGCTAAAGATAGTGAGCCAGCGGGGCTGCTGTTGAACATGTCCAATTTCAATGTTGCCACAAGACAGCTGGAGCAAGAGGTGTGTCTGAGAGCAGCGGATTCATCCAAATTGTGAAGTGTCTCCCTCTTCTTCTTTATCAGCCCTTTCTTTTAAAAGGAGAGAGATTTAAATCCAGAATTTTCTGTTCTTTAAACTTTTTGTCATTTAAATACTGTTCTCTAAATGAGAAAATAGATTAAGTACCTCCATTACAGCCTTTTCTATGCTGCTCCATCTCAGCATATAAAAAGGCTTTTCTTCATCATGAAGCAAGAAGACAGGAAATAGTCACATAACATATGAATATGCTCTGAACTGGGGGCTGGGACTCTCTGTTATATGTCATGTATTTCTAGAGGCATTTTTGTGGCTCAGGACTAAATCTGAAACCTAGGCTGTCTGGGGAGAGTGAAAATTTCTCAGGCAGTTTTGGATTAACTTCCCCCTCTCCAATACTGCTATCAATGAGCATCCTTGTTCTTTTTAAACCTATTTCCCAGCCACTGGGAGATAATGGCAGGCTTCCCTTCGATTTGCCATTGGGGTAGATTTTGGCACTGAGACTTGAATGTACCTCTCAGCCAATGAGAGAGGAGACAGTCAGGAAGGGGGCTTGACTGCGTTAGGGTGTAAATTCTTGTTCTGTCTTTTGTAACATTCTTATTTCTCATGATCAGTCACGGGGAAGACTGCCGTCTTCTCCTGGGGAAGACAATAAACTCCTGTTTTTATCCTAAGACATCTCCAAATTTCTAATTAAATTTTTGAATGGGGTTTTTCATCCCAAACATAGGCTATGAGTCGTGAATAAGTAGACTTAAGAGGCATAAGGCAAGCAAGTTGACAGGCACAAGAAGCTTGTAATGATTTTACTCCTCCCTCAGTCCCAGTGTCCTAAATTAATGCAAATGTTTGGATCTGTTTCCGAATAAGGGGTAAAATCTCTAGAGATGTGGACTAAGAGAAGATAAAATCTATGAGGCCAATTAAAGGGAAAAGTTGATAAAGATGATTACATCCACATTCATGAGGATAAGGACCACCCCATAAGGAGTAGCACTTCACCTTATAAGCCATTTCTGTCAAATAATTGACAAACAAAACCACCATTTTGTTATACTTCAAAAGAAATTGAATCCTCTATCGGATATCTAGGTTTTCCTAGAAGAGTTTAAGAAGACTTCTGACATGCTTTCTTTGATCCCAATATGCCAATCATCAGATTTATTTACTGAGGCAAAGAAAAAGAAACATGATAGAATTATGCCAACTACAACTACAACCCCTAAGACAGTAATTACCAGAAAATATCTATTGCTCTTGTTAATCAATTTTTGGATATTTGACTTCAGTGAATTTATCTTCAGTGAATTTAAAGCTGGTCATTCATATACCAGGCAAAATATCCACAATTGAACTTAATATCAAATTAGTTTTGCTAAAAAGAAAGGTAAAAGAAGATTCCCAATTTTTTAATGAAAATTTCATAAATTAAAAAAAAATGTTTGCGATCCAGCCAAAACCCAGACAACATTACACTCCATAGCTACTCTCAGGACCTTACAACTAAGTTTCAGGTTTTTATCTATTAATTACATCTAATAATGCTCTGGGACATATTCTCTTAATTTCTCCCCCAAGACCAATCAAGACATTAATCACACATAATAGATGATTTCCTTAAAATATGAAGCCAGGGTAAAATCAGGAAAATATGTTAATAGAAAATACTAACAAAATAAACCACCTTTCCCCACATTTTTGTGTGACAGCACTTGTTTTGAGCAAGATACTCCAAGGTAAAAGCACTCATAGCAATGTGTCAGCATGAAAACCAGCGATAATTATAAAAAGCTTTGTTTTCCCTATGCACAGCAACCTTGCAAATAGGGCTTTCGGATAAAGAGAAAATTGAAGTTATTTAAGCAGGTTGACTTACCTGGAAATATATACTGAGGGAAGAAAGATGTTAATGAAAAACAATTATAGTAATTAGTTTCAGATAAGTAAGAGCATAAGGGGGTAACAATAAGCAATTGTACAAATGTTAGAACGGACAAAATAATTCATTCTTCAAAGTAGCAAATGAGGAGAAAGGGGACTGAGGGCTATAAATGGATAATCGTTTCCCTGTAATTTAAGGCGTATTATGAAAAGCTATTGAGTATTTATTGTGTGTAGAGTGTTACACAGTGAGAATACAAAGAGATATAAATCAGCAGACTGACTGATAGAGGCAGACAAAAGCTGACTGAGAAGAAAGGAGCAAACAACTGAAAAGGAATAAGCCCTCCGCATCAGAGTAAAGTGAGCTTTGAGGCCAAGCTCAAAAGCAAATTGAGGCAAAAATAAAATAAAATTAATGGGGTTACAATAAACATTACAAGGATTCCATGATATGACAATGCAGTATCTGTAAGAATCACCAAAATGGTTCAGAAAGGATATCAAACAATTATGTATCAAATAAATAAGGACAGAAATTAAAGTGTTTAAAAAAGAAATTAAATCAAAGTATAGAGAATTAAGCACAAATGACATTCTTCAAAAGAGAAGATTCTTTTAAAAGGGAGAATGAAAGAACAGAAATATAAAAATGCAAAGACAGAATCAAAATCAAAGTAATACAATCAAAATAATAATATTGATAACTCATAATTCTGTAGTGTTTAAGGTTCACTAAGCATTGTGGATATGTGTATGTATGTGTGAGTTTATACTTGTGTGGGATATGGGGACCCCCAAAATCCCCTACCCAAAATTCATAAAGACATAGAGATATCTCAAGGTATGAACAGGAAGCCTTTACTCAATTCTTGTGAGAATCTCACGAGAATGTCACTTCCACTGGAAAAGACTGATGGAAGGAGGCCTGTTACAGAAGACAAAGCAAGGCTTTATACCCTAACACAGTCAAGCCAGCTCCCACCACTACTAATAACCATTAATAATGGTTTTTTCAGCATGTAAGTCAAAGTTTATTTTTAGGTATAAAATTCAGTCATTTTTAAAAATTTTTCTTTCTATTATCATTCTGTTATTGTAGTAAACTTGGGTCATGGCATTAACATGGTTATAGTAACTCCAAAATAAGACCAAATGTCAGAATGTCTGAATCTACATTATAAAATATTATAAAACATGAAATTTTTTAAATGGCAAAGTTGTATCATATATTTATGGTTTGCAAAACAACTAGAAGTAATAGAGCTGTTACAATGATAGAAATGGAAGATCTGTTAGCAGTATGTATTGGAATCAAAGATTGAAATAAAAAATGTATTTCCCTTTGCAATGAAGGCATTAAGACAAAAGTTTCTAATTTACTTAAGTCAGTAAAGAAAAACAGTAATAGAAATGAAGCAGACAGTGAAGAAACTTTTACTGAAAGCATTGGTTGGCTTGATCACTTTAAAAAATCTAGTTCAATTGTTAAATGTTAAATGTTTATTACTAAAGATGAGGTCCATGTTTGTGAGGATGCAGCAGCTAAATATCCTGATTATTTTGAAGAAAATGAAGAAGGTGGATACCTTGATCAATAAACCTTTAATATGTATGAAACAAGCTTATTCTGGAAAAGTGTGTCTCGTAAAATTTACATTTCTGAAAAAGAAAAAATCAACCTGGATTTAAAGTGTCTAAGGGTTAAGACTTTTATTGAGAGGTAATACAGAAAGCAATTTAAAATTTAAATCAATATTTGTTCATAGGTCTCAAAATCCTTGCACTTGATCACTTTCAGATCTTTAGCAATCAAATAAGAAAGAATAGGTGACGAAAACTGTTTTGGAGAACTGGTTTTCAAGTTAGTTTAGCACAGCTGTTGAAAAATTTTTCAAAGACAACAACTGCATTTAAATTGTAACAATTGCTTCACTGATTTTAGATAATGCTCCAAGTCATCCCACTACACTTGGGTCATTGTGTGAGAATGTGAGCGTGCAAAGTCACCATAATGCAGATAAAACTCTTGTGCACTCTCTGCACAAGCATGTATGTGAAAATTTAAAGAAAGAGATCAGAGTTCAGCCTATGCTGTTAAAATATTTTAAAATAATGATGTTTTCATCATGTCATAAATATGATAGATATGAAATTCAAGATTTTAAAAATATTTTTAAATATTGCTTTCTATAATTAGTAAGAGAGAACTTTATTCTTTTTTATTACTAATTTCCATTGGACTGGAACAAATTACTACATTTTATGTATAGTTATAACTTCAAATAGTGCAAATTTGAATGATGCGAACAATTTGTGGCCTTCACCGTCACCACTAACTGAAACCTCTCAGTATTATCCTCCTTTTTACAAAGGTTGAGTCTGAGAGGTGGAAAAAGGTGAAGTTTAATGTTTAAGATCACACAAGATATTCAGCACCTGAGGTAGCATTCAAAGTCAAATCTTGCAAAGCACATCCTGTACTCTGTCTACCATAATCAATCCACCACATCAAAATACAGCAATATAATAAGAACACATGAAAATGCTACAAAATAAGAGTTCTGTATGTGAAAATGGAACGCAATATTGCAATATAAAGATTGTAAGTCTTCAAAAATATTTATTATGAAGAAAAAAAAAACCTAAATGACCCATTTCAGAAAGTCTGGTAAGGAAAATCACCCAGAAATATTGAAAGGAGATAAAGTACAGAGTCCACAGAACACCAAGAAATCACAAAATTTAACTAACCAACAAACATCACGATGAAACAGAAATACAATCGGATACAAATACAATAAATTTTGAAGACTGTAAGAGAAAAACCTTTTACATGCCAACAAAAATCAGTCAGAATAGTAATGGGTTGTTCCTTGTTCCTTGGAATATGATATTTTGACAATCAAAGAAGATTGATTGATTCCTTTCCTCAAAAATCTTGCAAAGCTAAGGATAAGCATAAGGTAAAATTAATTCAAAACCAGCAAAAAGAAGTTATTTTAATTATTCCTTCAAAAGAACTGTGAACTAAACTTGGTATTCAATGAGGAAACACAAATATTTTCATATAGTACTGAAAAAGTAAGAAATGAAATAATTGTTTTCATTCTTCTAGAGTTAGACAAGGTTTTGAACATGTGATGTGGGGATGCTTTTTGTTTGTCATATCATATTTTTTTAAAAACTCAAAAATTAGCTGACATATTGAGAAGTCAATGATAGCAAAAATAAACTAAAAAAAATTAAAGGTGCATATGATATTAAGAGGAAAATTCAGAAAGACAGAATAGAGTGATTTAATACTTCAGGAACAAAAGTCACATTCTTTAAGTAGTAATTTAATATCATGGGTTGTGGGAGAATATAAAAGAATTTTTCATGTATGGGGAAAAGAGAGGATGGGATAGGGAAGGCCAAGAAAAAAGTAATCAGAATTTGACAAGAGAGTTAGACAAGAAACTTCTGAATTTCTGCCCATTGACTTTGGAGCAGTAGGAAAATAATGGTAATATATTAACAGACAGTTCTCAGAGGGAAGGGTGAAAATGCAGAAGGGAAATATTCTGGAAGCATCTCAAAGGTAGGAAAAGGTGAGATAGAGATTTTATAACAAACTCCACTGGAAACTTTAATGGAAAATATTAACCTTTAGAATCACATCTCTAAATATGAATGTATTAAATTCATAAAGAAAAAGAATAGAAAGATTTTTTTAAAAAAACTAAAAATTTATAATCCACATGAAAGGCATTTAAGACATTTCTTAGACATACAGGCACACATAGAGGCAAAATGATGAGAAAGCAAAATCTATTATGTCTCAGATAGCTTTGAAATGGGAGTTGCAATTTTGATTGCACTTCTTGTCTCCCTCATTAGAATATAAGTTCACTGAAAGTAGAGATTGTTTAATGTTTTATATTTTTTATTCTCAGTATCTGGTACATAATAGGTGCTCAATAAATGCTTGTTGACTGACGATGATAATTTCAAATAAGGCAAAAATACAAAATTCCTCATTTAAATAGAGACAAACATTATGCTAATGGCAATGTAGGCAGTGAAAAAATAATGATATATTAATGACAAATCATCTCAATTTTTTAAAAATAAAAGTAGCTGAATTGGGGGAAAATACATTCTAGTAAATAAAAGAGAAAAAGAGAGAGAGAGAGAGAGAGAGAGAGAGAGAGAGAGAGAGTAGTAGGATACCTTAATGTTCCATTCCGTAAAATATATAAGTACAACATTCAGAAGAAAAAAATTTATTTATCTGATATATGGTGAGTTCTTAATGAGAATATTTAAGATTACAAATATCTCTCAGCATCTAATAGTGTCTTTACAAAAACTGATCATGTGCTAAGACATAAAATGAATGAATACGAGTAACAAATACATCCTTTACAAACCATTAATACCACTTTATGAGATAATTTTAAAAGGAAATATAAGCAAATAAAATAAACCTAAATGAAAGCTAAGTAATAATATGAAAATTAGTGGACCAAAGAATAAATCATGGAAATAATTATTTTAAAATAATGATAATGAGACAACATGCAAAAATTTATGGAACACAGTTAAATAAATCCATAGACGAATGCATGTGTCTAAAAACTTATATGAACAAAATTGGAAAGGGAAAATCAATGAACAGAGAGCATGCAATGTATAAGACTAGAAAAATAAATGAATAAATTGGCAACTGTAAAATAAGTGCAAAAGAACTCTTAAAAATTTGAGGCAAATTAGATAAATATGAAAATAAAAAATGAAACTTGCAAATAAAACTTAAAACTGATTTTTGAAATACTGAAAAAAGAAAATGGTAAAGAAAAATGAAAGAAGTTGTCTGATAAAAAAAAATGAACATAGCAAATGAAAACCATCAAGGGGAGAATAAAGAGAATTATCAGAAGTACCTCTACGCAATTCTGAGCCAACAAAAACCGAGCATTCAAAGAAATTAGATAAGTAGATCCAAAAACATGTCTAAACTAACAAATTATGAAAGAGAAGTCTAACAACCTAATCTTGAAAAAATAGCATATAAATTTTAGTTATTATTCCTGCATAAATTAATTTATAAAATTAGTGCTCTATCAATAGAACAACTTTTAAAATGATACTTTACAAAATTAGACAAAAAAAAACAGACTTCATTTGGATGAACTAAAGGGAAACAATGAAAACATTATAACTTAAAAGAGGAATAACATTACCAGATTGGAAACAGTACAATAAAGCAGTAATGATTAAAATCATTTGGTACTGGTTTTAAAAAGTTATAGAAGTAAAATCATGGAATATACTTATTAGCAAAATGTAAAATTAATCCAAAAACAGTAGTACAATATTTTATATACACAAGAACATGAAATATTGGGAGAAAAAGTTTCCCATTTTTACAAAAACTGTTAAGAAAGTGATAATACAGTTTGGATGGAATAAAGTTTAAACCATCATTTTACAAAACAAACTTCATTAAGTTCCAAATGGTTATGTGAATGGAATTTGGTCATATCATAAAATGAGAAGAAAACAGGAGGACTTACGTTTCACAACTTTGGCCCTTATAGGGAGAATTCCTGGTTCAATGTGTGATAGAGAAAATTATAAAAGATCCAAAAAAAGACTATTTCAATTAGGTAAAATTTTCAAAGTTTTTGCATTGAATAAAATCAATTAAGGTAGAATAAGAGAAAATTTAAAGTGGGAAGATATTTGTATGTCATCTGTAAAAGTCTGATATCCAAGATATACAGGGAATTAACCCAAATAAGTAACACCAATAACCATTTTCCAATGGATAAAAGGCTGAAGGATTTAAGTAGTTTTCAAAATTAAAAAATGATATCATGAAAAAATCTTACAAATAATTATTAAGAAGAAAAATTCAAATTGAAATAAATTTCACCTCACACTGTGAAAAGTGGCAAACATGACAAAAAAGGAAGCAAAGTTGGAAAAGCTATGGGGAGGCAAGTACTTTACTAAGTAAAACTTTGAGCCAGTTTCTATATTCTAGATGGTAATTTGGTATTAAGTAAGAAAGGGAACCAAACTGTCTTTGACCTAGTAGTTCTGTTAACCATGTATATACTCCCATAAAATGAAAGATGAAAAGAAATATGCAACCAACTTTTAAATATCCAATATATTTACCAAATATAATACAATTTCTAATATATACCAAAATATTCATGGAGGCAGCCTGTAATCTCAAAGAACTAAAGGCAAAGGAGATGGCTATCAGCAAGGGAATACCTGAAAAATTCTGTTATGTGAATGCAAACATATATTATTGCACGATAAAAAAGTATTAATATGGGGAATTCAGAGAAACATGGGAAATTTTGCATACATCAACAGAGTACAACATGTAGACTCAAAAGAATAATATACACACTGTGTACAAGAATGTGGAATGAAAAGATCACCCAAAAGAAGCCAAACTCTTAAGTATTTAAAAAAAACCAATGATTGTTCGTGCAAAGGATGAATAAATTGAAATTTAATTGATATATAATTGGTAATCATAGGGCAAAATGTTGGACATAACTATCAATAATGCATTGTAGTCAATCAAACTGAAATAAATTAAATTTTTGTATGATTTTTTTTTGTTAAAAGAGAGAATTCAAATAAAAGTAAACTGAATGTTCTAGCAATTACAATGACCAAGCCTGACCTCAAAAAACAAAGTTGGAAAAATCTATTTTCTTCTTTATAGATAGTTTGCTTAGTATGAAATATTACATTTACTGTAAGACATGGTTGATGTATTTCTTCGTTTTACTAAACTGCTTGTCTCCTCTTTTTTTTT
>JAQQSU010009034.1:0-12790 GCA_028627135.1 Pseudochirops cupreus
AAAAAAAAATATCCTTTGAAGAAAGCAAATCCTTTAAAAGTAGAATTGGTTACTTAGAGAATCCTAGAGAATCAAGGGCTTGAATTTATAAATAAAGTTAGTAAAGTTGTAGAATATGGGGCAGAGCTAAGATGGCAGAAAGGAAGCAGTAACTTTTCTAAGCTCCCCCAAGACTTCTGTCACTAAACTTTAAAAAGTGAATTGGAACAGATTTTAGAGTGACACAACCCATTGAGAGACAGAGCATGGCAGATTCCCAGCCCAGGAAAGAGCCCACATAGGTCTGGAGAGGGGAAATGCACACAGGGGCTACACCAGTGCAGATCTGAGAGCAGATTACAGCAGAGTGAGAAGGAGCCTCAGCCAGCAGACTCACTCATCCCAAGGGTGATTTGCAGCCATCTCACCACAGGATAGCTGATCTTCAGAGCTGTGTAAGAGAAAACACAGGGCCAACAGCAGGTTCAACAGCTTCCCCTGAGGCAATCAACCCACAGCCTGGATGTTTAAAAATTACGTATCCGAACATAAAGGAGTCAAGATGGCGAAATAAAACCTAGTTGCTCTGATTCACCCTCCCTGACCCAGAAAACCCAAAGGTAAATGTCCCAAGCAGAGTAAAATGATGAATTAGTCGAAACAGCCTCAGGCTTGGGAACCACTGAGGAAGGGGAAAGTGAGGCACTACAGAGTCTAAGCCCAGGGCTGGTGGAGCCAGCAAGCACTAACAACAAAAGCCCAGGTCTTAGCACCACCAGGGGAATATGCAGATGCCAGCCCTGCCAACTTCTAGATGCTGAGCCTGCCTGAGCTGTAGCCAATGATAGAAAGAATGCATGTGTGACAACCAACTTTTATAAACTGGACTTTTCTCAACAATGCAAGGTTATAAGATATCTCTAAAAGACTCAGGATGGAAGGAGATGTCTACATTCAGAGAAAGATCCAGAAAGTACAGAGTTTAAATGCAGACTGAAACAAACTATATGCACTCTTTCTTTTCTGTGTTTGGTTTTGTTTCCTTTTTCCCATTGTTCGTTCCATTACTTACAGCCCTTCTTTACAACCAGATTAATGGCTAATGTGAAAGTATTTGCATATCTTATACTTGATTGCATGCTAACATGGTAGAGGGGAGTGTGGAAGAGGGAGAGAGGGGAGAAAATTTGAAACTCAAGGGATTGTGGAAATGAATCTTGTAAACTAAAAGGAAACAAACAAATCAATTAAAAAAACATTATATGATATAAAATAAACCCACATAAATCCTTGGCATTACTATATATTTCTAATGAAGCCCAACAGTAAGAAATAGAAAGAAAAATCCCATTTAAAATTTCTGTAGACATTATAAAATATTTAGGAGTCTACCTGCCAAAACAAACCCAGGAACTATATTGAACAGAGTTACAAAAAACTTTTCACATAAATAAAGTCTGATCTAAATAAATGGGAAAACACCAGTTGCTTGTGGTTAGGCAAAGCTAATATAATAAAAATGGTAACTTTACCTAAATTAACTTCCTTATTTAGCGCCATACCAAGGTACCAAAAATTGTTTTATACACCTAGAAAAAAATAATAAATAATATCTAAAATATTTTTTAAATCAATAAATAAAAAAAAATTCATCAGAAGAACAAAAGTTCCATAATATCTAGGGAATTAATGAAAAGTAGGATTGGCCAAATTGAAAAGGAGGTACAAAACTGAAGAAAATTATTCCTTAAAAATTATAACTGGGCAAGTGGAAACTAACGACTCTATGAGACATCATGAATTAGTCAAACAACATCCAAAGAATGATAAAATAGAAGAAAATGTAAGATACCTCATTGGGAAAAAAAAACTGACAAGGAAAATAGATCCAGGAGGGATAATTTATGAATTATTGGACTACCCAAAATCTATGATAAAGGAAAAAAAAAGCTTCATCAGTATCTCTTAAGAAACTATAAAGGAAAACTGCCCTGATTTCCTGGAACCAGAGGGTAAAATCATTAGAAGAATCCACTGAATCACCTCCTGAAAAAGATTACAAAATTAAAACGCCAAAGTATATTATACCCAAATTCCAGAATCATCTAGTCAAGGAGAAAATAGTGCAAGCAGCAAGAAAGAAACAATTCCAATAACAAAGAGCTATAGTCAAGATTACATAGAAGTGAGTAGTTTCTACCTTAAAGGAACAGAGAGGGCTTGGTGTATGATATTCTGGAAGGTAAATGAGCTTCCATTACAACCAAGAATCAAGTATCCAGACAAACTGAACATAAATCCTTCAGAGGGAAAGACAGATATACAATGAAATGGAATACTTTCAAACATTTCTGTTGAAAGATGAGAGCTGAACAGAAAATTTGGTCTTCATATACAAGATTCAAGAGAAACATAGAACAGGTAAACTTGAAAGAAAGAAAACCATATTATTCAATAAGATTAAACAGTTTACATGCCTACATGGGAAGATGATTCTTATAACACTGGAGAACTGGATCTCTGTTAGAGAAGTTGGAATTAGTTCATAGAGAGTATGTGTATAAATTGACATTGATGTGATAATATAAAAAAATATTAAGGGATAAAAAGAAGGATTATACCAGGAGAAGAAGAAAAGGAGAGACAGAATAGGTTAAATTACATCATACAAAGAAGTTTAAAAGACCTATTACAGCAGAGGGAAAGAAGGGAGGGAGTGAACAATGTTTGGCTCAAAGAGGGAATAACATACACACTCAATCTGGTATAGAAATTTATTGTATTCTACAGGGAAGTAGGAGGGGGGGAAAGAAAGGAAAGGGAGAAATTACACAAGAGAGGGCATAAGTAGGAGGGGGAAAGGTATAAAAAGTTGTAGCTGATATGAGAGGGAAGATTGAGTGAGGTGGCAGTCAGAAACAATACACTGATGAGGAGGGACAAAGCGAAAGGAGAGAGAAAAGTACAAATGGAGGGAATAGATTGCAGAGAAATACAGTTAGTGATCATAGCTGTGAATGTGAATTGGATGGACTCTCCCTTAAGAAGGAAAAGAATAGCAGAGTCAATTAACAGATCAGACCCTTAAAATGTGTTGTTTACAAGAAAAACATTTGGAGAAGATACACACAGAGTAAAAGTAAGACACTAAAGAATAATATAGTATGGTTTAGTTGAAGTAGGAAACAAACAGACAAAAAACAGGTGTAGAAGTCCTGATCTTAGATAAAACAAAAGCAAAAATCCATGTAATTAAAAGAGATAAGAAAGCAAACTATATCCTGCTAAAAGATACCATAGACAATGAAACAATATCAATATTAAACATTTGTGCACCAAGTGGTATAGCATCGAAATTCTTAGAGGAGAAGTTAAGTCATAGTAGGGTACCTCAATCTCCCCCTCTTAGAACTAGATAAATCTAAGCAGAAAATAAAGAAGACAGAAGTTAAGGAGGCAAATAGAGTTATAGAAAAGTTAGATATTATAGATCTCTGGAGAAAATTGAATAGAGATAGGGAGATATATGCATTTTTTCAATGATACATGGCACCTATACAAACGTTGATTTTATATTATGGCAAAAAACCTCACAATCCAATGCAGAAAGGCAGAAATGTTAAAAGCATATTTTTCAGATAATGATGCAATAAAAAAATGTGTAATAAGGGGCCACAGATAGACTAAAAATTAATTGGAAAATAAATAATCTACTCCTAAAGAATAAGTGGGTCTAACAAGAAATCATAGAACCAATAATTTCATCAAAGAGAGTGACAACAATGAGAAAGCATATGAAAATTTGTAGGATGCAGCCAAAACAGTTCTTATGGAAAATTTCACATGCTTACATGAATAAAATAGGGAAAGAAGAGATCAGTGAATTGGGCATGCAACTAAAAAGGTAGAAAAAGAACAAATTAAAAATCCCCAATTACCAAATTAAAAATCTGGAAAATGAAAGGAGAGATTGATAAAATTGAAAATAAGCAAATTATTGAAATAATAAATAAAATAAAGACCTGGTTTTATGAGGAAAAAAAAAACAAAATAGATAGATCTTTGGTTAATTTGTTTAAAAAAAAGAAAGAAGAAAAGCAAATTATCGGTATCAAAAATGAAAAAGGTGAATAAATCATTAAGAGGAGATTAAAGAAATAACGAGGAGCTATTTTGCCCAAAGGTATGCCAATAAAGTTGACTGTCTTTGTGAAATGGAGAAATATTTACAAAACTATAATTTACTTAGATTAACAGAAGAGGAAATAAAATAAATAACCACATTTTAGACAAAGAAATTGAATAAATCATCAATGAATTCCCTACAAAAAAATCTCCAGGACCAGATGGATTTACAAGTGAATTTTACCAAATATTTAGAGAACAACTGATTTCACTATCATGCAAACTACTTGTAAAAATAGAGGAAGAAGGAATCCCACAAAATTATTTTTATTGCACAAATATAACTTGGAAGTCTACCTGAGAAGACAAACCCAGAAACTATATTGCAAAACACTTTTCAAAAAAAAAAAGTCAGATGCAAATAATTGAAAAAAATTCCAATTGTTCATGGGCAGGTTGAACTAATATAATAAAAACAACAATTCTACATAAAATAATTTACTTATTCAATGCCATACCAATTAAACAATGAAAAAATTGTTTCATAGGGCTAGAAAAAACAATAATAAAATTCATCTGGAAGAACAAAAGGTTAAGAATATCAAGGGAATTAATGGGAAAAAATGCAAAAGAGGGTGGAATGGCCAAAGCAGCTCTAAAACTATAAAACATCAAAACTATTTGTCATTGGCTAAAAATAGAGTGCTTTATCAGTGGAATAGGTTAAGTATATGTAAAAAAAATGCAATATTCACAATGTCCATGGTGGTTATGAATATGCTGGTATAGCTGTGAATCACAAAATGTAACAGGCTTTCCACGTGGAGGACAGAACCAAAGCCTTTATTCAAATACCAGAAAACCAAGTCCCAGAACCAAAAAGTCAAAGTCATTATAGTAATCACGAAATTGGTACACATGGTTAATGCAGTGAACACCCACATTCCCAAGCCTTCACAATAGAACAGGTTGCCTCAAGCAGGGACCCTCCTTTCTCACTCACAGTAGCTCCTCAGCCTGGTTCTCAGAAGCTCTCAGCAGAAGTTCCCAGAAGAAAAGTCTCAGCAGAAGCTCTATTCTCAAAATCAAAATCACTTTCTCTAGCCTCCAGATGGCTTGCTCCAAGAAGTTCTTCAAGAATTTCAACAAGAATTTCTCTCTCTCCAGCTTGTGCTCTTCCTTATATATGGTATTGCCTCCTCCCTGATCTAACCCTTCCTATTATGTCAGCAATAGGGGACCATGCTTTCTGTTTCTTTAACAGAGGCTTCATATAATTAGCTTGAAACTAATTGCTAAGTACCTGTTTAATTGTCAATTAAGGGCATGGAAGATCTTCAAATTCCATTAACATTACAATATATAAGATATAGTAGTAAATGCCTATAGCAATCGTATGTTTGATAAACACAAAGACTCCAGCTTCTGGGATAAGAACTCACTGTTTGACAAAAACTGTAGGAAAAATGAAAAACAGTATGGCAGAAACAAGGCATAGACCAACATCTCACATGCTGTAACAAGATAAAGTCAAAATGGGTACGTGATTTAAACATAAAGGGTGATACCCTAAACAAATCAGAACAGCAAGGAATTATTTAATTTTTAGATCTATGGAGAAGGGAAGAATTTATGACCAAACAAGAGATAGAGAACATTATGAAACGCAAAATGAATAATTTTCATTACACACACACACACACACACACACACACAAACAAGGCAAAAAGGATTAGAAGGAAGGCAGAAAGATGGGAAACAATTTTAATAGCCAGTGTTTCTGATAAAGGCCTCTTTTCAAAAATATATAGAATGCTGGTTCAAATTTATAAGAGTACAAGTCATTCCCCAATTGATAAATGGTCAAAGGATATGAATAAGCAGTTTTCAGAGGAAGAAATCAAAGTTATCTATAGCCATATGAAAAAATGTTCTAAATAACTATTGATTAAGGAAATGCAAATCAAAACCACTCTGAGGCACCACATTATGTGTATCAGATTGGCAAATAGGCCAAAAAAGGAAAATGATAAATGTTGTTGAAGATGTGGGAAAATTGAAACACCAATGCATTGTTGGGGGACTTGTGAACAGTTCTAACCACTCAGGAGAACTATTTGGAACTAGGCCCAAAGGACTATAAAACTGTGCATATCCTTTGATTCAACAATATTGCTATGAGGTCTGTATCCCAAAGAGATCATAAAAAAGGGAAAATGACCTACATGTGCAAAAAGTATTTATATTACCTTTTTTTGTGGTGGCAAAAAATTAGAAAATCAGTAGATGCCCATCAACTAGGCATTAGCTGAACAAGTTGTGGCATATGAATGTAATGGAATATGACTGTACTATAAGAAATTATGAGCAGACATATTTCAGAAAAACCTAAAAAGACTTAAATGATCTGATGCTCAGTGAAATGAATAGAACCAGGAGAACATTGTACACCGTAATAGGAACATTGTGAGAGGATCAGCTAAGATTGACTTAGCTCTTCTCTGCAATGCAATGACTCAAGACAATTCCAAAAGACTTGTGATGGAAAATGCTATCCACATCCAGAAAAAGAAGTAGGGAGTCTGAATGTAGATTGAAGCATTCTATTTTCACTTTGTTTCTTGTTTGTTATTTTTCATTTTGCTTTTCTTTCTTTCTTGTGATTCTTCCCTTTTGTTCTGATTCTTCTTTCACAATGTGACTAATGTGGAAATATATTTAGCATGATTGATTTCAAGTGTATAACCTATATCAGATGGTCTGCTGCCTTGGGGAGGGTGGAGGGAGAAAAATTTGAAACTTAAAATCTTACAAAAACTAATGTTGTAAATTATCTTTATATGTAATTGGGAAACAATAAAATGCTATTAAGTGAAAATAAAATAAAATGTATATCATATATATAAAGAATAATCCATGTAAACCTTTATAGGGGAGATTTCTTTAGATTTGTGCATCTCACATTTCTTTTGCACTGCTGCACTTCTGCCTTACTAATAGAGCTGAATCTTCTTTGAGGCAGGTATGCCATGCTGGGTGGTCCTTTGCCAGTTTCTACCATGACAGGAAATAAATGCAAAGTTATTCAGAGAGACCTTGGAACTGTCCTTAATGATGGGGTACAGACTCTGGGAAACCCCTAGTACTCTGATTGAATCTTCCCACTTAATGAAGCATTTGCCTGAGGTAATTAGTCTTTCATTTTAGCTAGGCCCAAATCTCTGTTACTCTTAACTTAGCCTAGCCCTCCCTTGTCCAGCTACTTCCCACCCTTGATCCTATCAAAATATCTATACTCAAATCTGTTACCCTTAAACTAGCCTAGCCCTTCATTTTCTGTCATCTCTAGGTAGTTTCAGCTATTTCTCACCCTTAATCTTACTCATGTAGTCTGTCCTCAGTTCCATCAAAGATCCTCCTTAGAATCCTCCTCAAGACCTTCCCCAAACTCCTCCTCTAGACCACCCCTAAATCCTTCCACAATCTTTCTGTTTGTAAGATCCATCTTGCCTTCAAGAAGGGCCTGAGTGCAGTCTCATTTTTTATCAGATTATTCTGGCCTGTTTGTCAATACAAGCTTCACAGATACTTAGGCTCCTTAAGAGTCTACCCATTATGGCAAGTTTAATAAACTTTGCTTTTCTTTGACTGAGAGAAGACTTGAGTCAAATTCAGCAGGATCCAATGTGTAAGTATTTTAGGGTCTTAAGCACACCTAAACCCTAAACCTCAACACTTATGTCACTTCTTCTGACCTCCATGTGAGGACTTATTTTGTGTGAGTTTTCCATAAATATGGTCATCTGCCTGAGAGGCAAAAGTATTTGCTATCTTATAACTTGAAAAGAAATGCTAGTAACAGAATAGGGGTCTATAAACAAAGTTTATTGATCTCACCAAGGTCTTCAATATTGTGGGTAGTATGGGTTTGTCGAAAATTATGGCAAAATTTGGATCCTCAGAGATGTTCATCAGTAATAAAATGCATAGATGAGAACTGAATGAACTCCAGACATTGAAACATGGGGTTATTAAACATTTTTGAGCAGGGGAGTGTCATTCAAGTTTTGTTAATTCAAACCTTACTATGTCTATCTTACGTGTGCCAACTTTTCTATTCTTATAGCTACCCATCTTAGCCTTCAGTACCATCCACCTTGACAATAAATTGCTAAATTTTTTCCCCCACATGTACTCTCTTCTGTTTTGTAATAGGAGGGGTCTAGTTCTCAGACTGGTGAACTGGTTAGACACAAAATTGGGACCTTAGACAATTGTAATCCAAGTAGGCTTATTTAGCCACACCAGAAGACTATTTAAAGCAAGTAAGGTCTGTTTATCCCAGATAAAGCATTGATTCAATTAAGTTCACCTGCACAGCTTTTCTAGGGTCTTAAAACTCAGGGAAAGACTCCAGAAACTTTTGTCTTGGTTGTTATGTACCCAGTTCACCAAGAAGCTACATCAATACCAAAGTAATTAGTCCACTGAACCATAAAAGTTTCAAGGACAGTTTCACTGGAAGGAAAATGTAGACAAGTATGTTTGGAGGAATGGTTAGAATATCTTTTTTCTACCAATCCTTTCATTCTGTCTCAAATATCTCTGTGATAATTCTAACATATAGATCTGAACATGTCCCTCCTGGGTTCAAACATTCAATGGTTCCTTATTACTCTTCAAAATTCAAAAACCTTTGATTGGCATTCAAAGCCCTCCAAAATCTGGTACTAACAACATTTTCAGTTTTATTTCTTATCAATTTGCTCAATGCACTCTAAACTACTTTCTATCTACTGAAAATGCATTTCATTTTGGATACTGGTAATTTGGTTTTCTTTTATTTTGAATTAAATTGACTAAAAGTTCATCAACTTTATTTTTTTTTCATAAAACCATATCTTAGTTTTATTTATTATTTCAATAGTTTTATTAACTTCAATTTTATAAATCTCTCCTTTGGTTTTCAGTATTTCTAATTTAGTATTTAATTGTGGATTTTCAATTTGTTCTTTTTCTACCTTTTTTTCAGTTGCATATCTAATTCATTGGAGTCTTTTCCCCCTATTTTATTCATATAACCATTCAGAGATATAAAATTTTCCCTAAGAACCACTTTTGCTGCTTCCCATAAGTTTTTTTTTTTAATATTGTCTCCCTGTTGTAATTCTCTTGAATGAAGTTACTGATTGTTTCTAAGATTTATTGTTTGACACACTCATTCTTTAGGATAAAATTATTTAGTTGGCAATTAGTTTTTAGTCTATCTCTCCAGGGTCCATTATTACATATAATTTTTATTGTATTATGACCTGAAAAGGATGCATTTGTTATTTCTGCCTTTCTGCCCTGAATTATGAGGCTTTATGGCCTAGAACATGGTCAATTTTTGTGCAAGTGCCACATACCACTGAGAAGAAGGTATATTCCTTTTTATCCCCATTCAATTTACTCCAGAGGTCTATCATATACCTTATCTAAAATTTTCTTCACCTCCTTAACTTCCTTCCTGTTTATTCTGACTTTAGGTTTATCAAGTTCAGAGAAGGGGAAGCTGAGGTTCCTCAATAGTATAGTTTTGGTATCAACTTTTTCCTGCAACTCCCTTAACTTCTCCTCTAAGAATTTGGAGTTCATACCACTTGGTGCATATATGTTTAGTAATGATATTGCTTTATTGTCAATGATGTCTTTTAGCAGGATACAGTTTTCATCCTTATGTCTTTTAGTTAGATCTGCTTTTGCTTTTTCTTGGTCTGAGATTAGGATTGCTATCCCTGCTTTTTTCCTTTAACTAGAGCATAATATATTCTACTCTAGCCTTTCACCTTTACCCTGTGTATATCCTCCTGTTCAAATATGTTTCTTATACACAGCATATTGTAGGATTATGTTTTTTAATCCATTCTGCTATCTGCCATCATTTTATGGAACAGTTCATCCCGTTCACATTCAGTCATGATTACTATCTCTGTGTTTCCCTCCATCCTATTCCCTCCCTGTTTATGCTTTTACTTCTCCCTTCTCCCTTCCCTTCCTTAAGAGTTTTCTTTTTGGCCACTGCCTCCCTCAGTATGCTCTCCCTATCAGCCCCCCTCCCTTTTTCTACCCTTTCTCCTTACTACTTCCCTCACTTCTAACCAATACCACCCTTTTCTTTCCCCTTTACCTTTCTACTGCCTGTAGGGCACAATAGATCTTTATACTTAACAAGGCATATTATTCCCTCCTTGAACCAAATCAAGTGACAGTAAATCTCAAATAATGCTGATCTCCCTCCCTTCTTTCCCTCTACTATAATAAGGGGGGGGGGTTGCGTGTTTTTTCATGCTAGATTCCTATATTCAACTGAGTATGTTATTCCCTCCTTGAACCAAAAGCAAGGAGAATAAAACTCATGCAGTGTTCATCTCTCTCCCTTTTTTCACTCTAGTATATTATGTTTTTATGCCTCTTCATGTGGCATAATTTACTATTTTCTGCCTCCTCCTTTTCTCTTCTCCCATTACAATCCCTTTGTACCCCTTAATACAGATTTTTTTAAATCTTCACGTTAATTAATTTATACCCACACCTTCTATCCCTGTATATCCCTTTCAAATGTTGTGATAATTATACAATTCTCATTATGGACAGATATCATTCTCCTGTATAGGGATACACAGTTTGCTCTTATTGAAAAAACAATTATGTATGTATGTGCATGTGTGTGTGCATGTGTGTTTCTCTGATGACCTTTTTATGTCTCTCTTGCATCTTGTATTTGGAGATCAAATTTTCCATTGAGTTCTGACCTTTTCATCAGGAAGGTCTGGAAGTCCCTTATATCATTGAATAACCATTTCCTTACCTGAAAGATTATACTCAGTTTTGCTGAGTAGTTGATCCTTGATTATATTCCAAGCTCTTTTGCCTTGCAAAATATCATATTCCAATCCCTCCACTCTTTTAATGTAAAAGCTGACAGGTCCTGTGTGATTCTGCCTGTATCTCTTTGATATTTGAACTATTCCTTTCTGACTACTTACAGTATTTTCATCTTGACATGATAATTCTGGAATTTGGCTACAACATCCCTCAGTGTTTTCAATTTGATATCTCTTTCAGGAGGTGTTCATTGGATTCTTTCAATAATTATTTTACTCTCTGGTTCTAGGACCTCAGGGAAGTTTTCCTTGATGATTTCTTGGAAGATTTTGTCCAGACTCTTTTTGTCATCATAGCTTTCTATTAGAACAATAATTCTTAAATTATCTGTCCTCAATCTGTTTTCCAGTTCAGCTGTTTTTCCAATGAGATATTCTACATTTACTTCTATTTTTTTTCATTCTTTAGATATTGCTTGACTGATTGTTGATGTCTCATAGAGTCATTAACTTCAATTTGTCTAATTCTAATTTTTAATGAATTGTTTTCCACAGTTTTTGAACCACCTTTTCCATTTGTTCAGCTTTTACTTTTAAGGAGTTATTTTCTTCAGTTAGATTTTGTACCTCTTTTCCCATTTGACAAATTTTTCTTTTTAAGTTGTTTTCTTTAGTGATTTTTTTCCTTGTTGCCAATTGTATTTTTATAATAATTGGTCAATTTACCTTTTATCTGTATAATTTCGCTTTTTAAATCCTTCTTGAACTCTTCTAAGCATGTTGTGCTGGCTTGAGATCAGTTCACATTCCCTTTTTGGGTTTCAGATGTGAGTATAGGGTCAATGCTGCCCTCTTCTCAATTTGATTCTTCTAGCTCACTATAATAGGATTCTATAGTCTTTTGTTTCTTCAGTTTGCTTTTTGCCCCTTGTGATTGCCTATATCCTGGCTTTTAAAGTGAACCTCTGCTTTTGGGGTACAGAGGGCTCTGTCCCATGCTTCTTTTGCTTGTAGTTTGGAGTCTGGTTTTTGTATTGGTTTGCTTTGGCCTCTGAATGCCTAGACTGAGGTCAGGGCCAGGTCTTTTGACATTTCCCCAGGGTTACATTGAAGCTCACAGCATGAGGTGTGGTGAGAGGTAGTCTGGCAGTTTCAGAATTCAGCCTCTTGCCCCTGGGCTAGAGTTCAGGCAGGCTCAGTTGCTGGTGGCTGAGCCCAGCCAGTGTCCACAGATTCCTCTGGTTGTGTGAAGGCACACTTGGGCTTTTGGAGTTACTGCTTGCTGGCTCCACCCCCCTGGGACAAGACTATTCCACTGATCAACTGAGATGGGGCTTGTTGGAACACCTCCCATCCTGTACTTTGGCCTTAGCACAGCCCCAGCCATGCCCTTCTTCTGGACTCCAAACCCTCCAGCTGATTCCACTATTTTAGGATTTCACTCTGGTGCAATATTCTCTGGGTTTTCATGGCCAGAGAGGGGATGAGAGCAGCTATGGTTTGCTCTGCCATCTTTGCTCCCGGATGTTCAGGTAGGCAATTTTTACACATCCAGACTGTGGGTTAATAGCCCCAGGAGTTACTGTTGCCACTGCCCAGGCCCTGCACTTGTCTCATACCCAGTTCTGGCAGACCCCCATTCTGTGGAGAGAAGTCTGGGAAACATGTCTGTGGTGGGTGAGTCAGGATGCTGGGTTTGCTTTGGCTCCACTGTGATTGCGTCTGTGCTGGTGCAGCCCACATGCTATAACAATATTTACACCCATTGCCGGCACTATAATCACAATTCGCTTTCTGTCTGACAAAGTAATACAAACCAA
>JAQQSU010009035.1:0-12790 GCA_028627135.1 Pseudochirops cupreus
TGATAAAGTCATTTGCTTCCATTTGGTCCACTCTAATTTTGAAGGAGTTATTCTCTTTAGAATGCTTTTGAGATTCTTTTTCCATCTGGCAGAGTTGACTTTTTAAGGCATTCTTCTCCTCATTGCCTTTTTGGGCCTCTTTTGTCATTTGAGTTAATCTATTTTTTAAGGTGTTAATTTCTTCAGTCAGGTCGTTGACTCTCTTTTCATGATTTTCTTGCATCATTCTTATTTCTCTTCCCAATTTTTCTTCCACTTCTCTCATTTGGTTTTCAAAATCTTTCTCCAGCTGATCTCTAGCTTTTTGGCAATCTTCATGTTTCTTGGAAGCTTTTGGTGTGGGAATTCTGACTGTGTTGTCTTCCTCCCTTTCCCTGCTTTGTTCCTTCTTTTCCACAAAGAAGAAATCTAGGGTTTGTTTGCTGTTCTTACTTTGCTTCCTATGCTTATTCATGGTCACCTTTCAATGGTTTTTTTTTTTTAGTTCTGTGGAACTCTGCTTCCAGAGGGAACAGCTCTGTCCCAAATTGCTGGGGTTTTAATAGCTGCCAGGGCTTTTAGGAGGCTGCGGAGTTCCTCCCTAGCTCCGGCTCACTGAAAAAAAAACCACAGGACCACCACCCAAGACCACGATCCAGATCCAGGCTTCTCAACGTGAGAGCACTTGGCCTCTGAACGATTGCTCAGCCCCCCTGCTGACTGCAGGCTGGGAGCTCTGAATCGGCAATGTGGAGGCGGGTGCAGAACCTGCTTCCTGCTTCTTTGCCCTGGAGGCAGCTTGGCCAGACCCGCTTTTCTTCCCCAGTTTTTAGCCAAGTTCCACTAACCTTAGTCCTTTTTTCTTATGGCTTGATAATTCTGGATACTGCCACAGCTGCACATATCCACTCTCCTGAAGCTTCAGCCACGGTGGGGCTCATCTCATCCAGCTGTCCCCAGGGCAAAAGCTGCCATTTCAGGCTGGGCTGGTTTTGGCTCTCAGAGTTGAAGTGGTTGCTTTGAGCTGAGCTGCCTTCAGCAGGAAATATATCTGTGTGTGTTTTAGAGCCCTAGAATTTGTTTAGAGTCATATTTTTTGAGTATTTGTTGTGGCTGTGTCGGAGTTGTGATTTCTTGCTGCTCCTACGTCACCATCTTGGCTCCGCCCCCTATTGTAATTTTTTAACAGGTAGGATAAGGAGTAACATCCATTTGCCAAAAATCATTACATTTTAAACTTGAAGGATTAACCATGGTGGAAGAGAGAGGAGGTATGTGAGGAAGGCATTTTGTGCATGATTTAACTATTTGCCTGGCCTCTTCTTGAGTAAATGTGAAATTTCTTAATTAACATCCTTGCATTTTGAATGCAGAGATAAAGGAATAAGTGTTGGCTAAGTGTGCATTGTTAATTTATCACCCATAGCATCTCCTTGTTGAATGGGCCCAGACAGAGATGTATGAGAGTAACCTGAGAAATATAAAAAGGATTTTTCTATTTCTAACCACTAGTTGCAACTGTAAAAATAATTGATATAACTCTTGATTATTGAAATCTGTCTCAGTGTTCTTTATAAAAACATGTATACTTAAAAGTATAAAAACAATATTTACTATCCACAAAAATGTTAAGGGATTGAGGCTGTTCTTTTAAAAGACATACAATAATAAACATTTCATTTCTTTGGGTAGGTGAAAAGGAAGTAGAAATAGCTCTTTTAGCTATCTGAAGCGTCAATAAAAGCCTTATCCACTTCAAAAAGAGAAGAGAAAAATGTTATTTGTGCAATGACCCATTGTTGATTGGAAATAAATTGTAAAATAGGGTATTTGTTTGTATTATGTAAAGGTCCTTGAAACACATTTAATAAACTTTACCAGGAAGGGTCTTCTTAGTTTAGCATTTCAATTTGGGCTTTAACATAAATTTGCTGAATACGGCTAGGAGAGAGTCTGAACTGGCAATTGCATGTTGTCTTTTTGTTAAGGTTTTAGTGGAGTTGGGGGTTGGGTCTCTCCTTATAGTAGTGAACTGGTGTGTTCTGCACCCAATTTTATAGCTCTTAAATTTTTTTTAAAGTCATTTAATGTTTTCAAGTTATCTCTTTGAATTACTATTTCTTGAGGCTCATTTTTATCTCTCATTTTATGTGCTCAATAATTGTATGGAGTTTGCAACTGAATTTCATCAGGGGCTATGACTAACCCATATTGAGACAGACTAACCTGAGTGGCTTGAAGCATTTGTTGTAAAGATTCTTTTGAAGGATGTGTGTATGAGGTGTCATTCATGTATAATGGATTAGATATGCACAAGGATATTGATCTCTTAAAGTTTGTAAAGCCTGTGCAACAAATTTTTGGGCACATGGGAGATCTATTTTTTTTCATCCCTTGTGGAGGAAGGGCAAAAGCAAAATTCTGACAATCATCTTTATGTAATGGGATAGTTTTTAAACAATCTTTCAAATTGATTATTCACAAAGCCCACTCTTTTGAAATCATAGAGGGAGCAGGGAGGCATGGAGGGCTCCCATAGTCTGCCCTTTCATTTATTGCTAGAAGGTCAGTGAGCATTCTCTATTTTCCTGACTTTTTTCTTTATAGTAGAAACAAACTTTTAAAATTGAGCTTTATTAGAACTGAGTTGGTGTAAGATGTCCTTAAGTAACATAGATTCCCCAAAGTATTACTTAGCAAATTAACTGACATATCACAAAGTATTTTAGCCAAAGGGGGAACATGTGCGTGTGTGTGTGTGTGTGTGTGTATGATTAACTTAATTTAATTTCAAATTTAAGTTCAACTTAATTTTATTAATCTCAAGTAATTTAATAAATTTAATTTCAAAAATTTAATCTCAAAAAATTAAAAAGCTGATGACCATATTTTTTAAAAGCTATTAGTTCTAAAATTCCTTTAGTCACTGGGGATATCTCAAGGTGAGTTTTAAGTAATTTGTATAAATTTCTGTACATCTTCTAATGTTAGATGACAAATAATATTAAATTTTCTAGGAAGCTAACATAAAAGAATTCATATCCTTTATTGATTACTTAGTTTGACAGTAGGAATTAGGTCTAAGAAGGAAAAAAGGAGGAATATGTGAATATGATCTTACGTGTTTTTTGTCTTAAACAGCAATTTTTACCAATCACAGCTTACAGCTAATTACAGTTAATTTTATTCTCATGTAGCTGTAATAAACAATATAGAGCTACTAGGTCTTTTAATATATAAGGGATATCATTTCACATTTTTCTTTCTCAAATTTAAACTCATCTGGTGTGAAAGCCAGTTGAAGCCATACCTGTGGCTTAGAAGTGGAGAAGACAGTCCAAAGTTGGTTCCTAGGAGAGAGTTTAGAAAATAACAGTAATGAATGACCTGAGGCTTGGGGAATCACTCTTTATACCTCCAGACTAGAACTTGAATATAATAATAGGCTGCCAAAATAAAATAAAACAAATGAAAATAAAAATGTGTACACAAAGGAGAAAGATTTAAACCATAGAGAGCTACTATAGGGATAGAGAGGATCGGGTTCATACTCAGAGTAAGATAGAAGAACAAAAAAAGCCACTCCCTTTTCAGTGAGGAACATCAAATGGTCACAAGTCCAAAAAGAGTTCCTGGAAGAACTCTTTAAATCCTTAGAAAGTACCTTAAAAATAAAATAACAGACATCAAGGAAATAGGGGAAAATAAGAGCAATCTAAGAAAACTATGAAAAAAAGTCAACCAGCTGGAGATGGAGAAGGAAATACTTAAGGAAAAAATATTTCTGTGAAAACTAGAATTGGGCAAAGGGAGGCTAACGATTTTCTAAGACACCAAGAAATAATAAAACAAATCCAAAAAGATTAAAAAATAGAAGAGAATGTGAAACATCTCATCAGAAAATAAAACTGTTCTAGAGAACAGTGGGAGAAGAAATAACGTAAAAATAATAAGAATACCTGAAACTTATAACTAAAAAAAGAACCTGGATACAATATTACAAGAAACTATTTTTAAAAATTGCCCTGAAGTTCTAGAAGAAGAATGTGAAACAGAAATAGAAAAAATCCACCAATCACCACCAGTAAGATCCCAGGAAGAAAACCTGCAAGAATATAATAGTCACGTTCAAAAGGTCCAGGTTAAGGAGAAAGTATGGTGAACAAGAAGAAAAAAGAAATCTAAATATTATGAAGGTACAATCAGGATTACACAGGACCTAGTAGCTTCTAAATAAGGACCATAGGTTTTGGAACACTATATTTTGTACAGCAAAAGAGCTGGGGTTTCAACAAAGAGTAATTTACCTAGCGAAGTTAAATATAATCCAGAATGGAAAAAAAAAATCAACATTTAACAAACTGAAAGACTTTCAGGTATTTACAGAAAAAGAGCAGTTTTCACATATAAGAAAGTTTGGGGTGGAAAAAGGAAGTTCGACATATAATATCCAAGAGAAATATAAACTTTAAAAAGGAATCATAAGGGGCTCAGTAAGGTCAGACTTTTTACTTCTTACATGTTAAAGTGTTATCAGTATTCTTGTGAGTGTCATTATAATTTGGATAGTTTGAAAGAAAGGCTTGGGCTAAGCTGTGAATGATGGAGTGATTCTAAAAAGTACAATTGTATAGGGAGAGATCAAAAGGAGTAATTATCTCATATGAATAAGTAAAGGAAGCAAGAACTGATACAGAAGAAACAAGGGGGAGCTGGTAGTGGTAGAATCTTAGTCTCCTCAGAAATGGGTTAAAAAGGGAACAAAATCAAGAAGGGTGCAAAAGGTATACATCTAGAAGGGTATTAAAGTCTTCTAAAAGTACATAGAAATGAGAGGACAAAGGGATAAGATAAGGAAGGTACTTTAGAAAGGTGTGTAGATGAAGAATTAGGAAAAGGGGATAAGGACGAAACTCTTAGCAAAATAGGTAGATTGGGGGTGAAGAGGGTCTAAGAGGATAAAGGAGGAAGTTAGAGGGGTTGGTAGATTAAGGAATAAGAGGGCAAGGTAGAGTCTAAAATTGTTGGGAAAGCTAAAAAGCAGTTTGGTAGAAATGGGGCATAGACCTACATATTAAACCATGTATCAAGATAAGGTAAAATGGATTCATGACCTAGTTATAAAAGGAGATATCACAAGAACATTAAAAGAAGATGGGACATACTTCAGATTCATGGTGTGTGCTACAGCACCATCTCAAAGAATTCAGTCAGACCACCTCAAATACAAGTACAAGTATTTATTGAGGATTGATGTCCCTCAAAAGTGGGCTAAGTTCCAAGAAGAATCAGCCACTTCAGGGAAAGGAGGATGGATTTTTATAGGTTAAAAATGCAATTACACAACAGAAATTATGAAAATTAAAAAGAAAGAATGGTTTTGTGAAGGGATTAGGTGATAGGGGAGGGGTCCCTTCTATGGTTCGGGGGTCAAACACCCTGGTCATGCTTCTTTCTGATTGGCTATCCATTGTGGTCCTGTCTGGTCAAGATGGTTATTTAGGTATTGTGGTCCTGTCTTGGTCTAAATGGATGCTTTGAATGTGGTTGAGTATAAGAACACACCTGTTCAAATATGTGAAATAGATCTGGGATCAGAGATCGTATTGAATCTAGGACCTGAGGTGTGGTTAAAGTCAGATTGTGTGTTTAAATCAAGACATACCTCCTATTCATTGAGGTCCACAAGAAACTTAGAATGTTGGGGCTGGGGGCAGCTTTATCAGGATTCCATCAGGAAATACTACCTATCAGACTCATGGATAGGAGAATAAATGAAGAAACAAGAGAAAGATAGCCTTGTTGAGATGTAAAATGAATAATTTCAATTATTTTTTAATTAAATAGTTCTTGTATAAATAAAACCAAAGCAGCCAAGGAACAAAGGAAATAGGGGGATAGGACTTTGATAGATCATCTCTTAGACGGGGATTTCATTTCTCAGATATATAGAGAACTTTGCCAAATTTTTAAGAGTACAAGTCATAACTGAGCTGATGAATTGTTAAATGATATGAGCAGGAAGTTCTTTGATGAAGAAATCAAGACTGCATATAATTATATGAGAAAATGCTCTAAATCATTGTTGATTAGCCAAAAGCCAATTAAAACAACTTTGAGATATCATATTACACCTATCAGACTGGCTAAAATGATAGATGCTCTTCAAAAGGGGAACAGCTAAGCTATTTGTGGTATGTGATTGTGATGGAATACTACAGTGATTTAATAAATGGAGAGGTCTCTGATATAGAAAACTCAGGAAAGACTTGCACCTATGAAGGAAGATGCTATCCACCTCCAGAGAAAGAACTGACAGATAGAAATATGAACAGTATGGTTTTACATGTGTGTCTATGTGAGTCTATGTATGTACATATATACATATATAAGGTTACATATACATATATACATATAAATATTCACATTTAATTGTAGCCTTCTCTAGGGTGGAAGTGGGTTGAGAAAGAGAGAAAGACAAGCAGAGAACAAAAGAAAATGTAGGAGGAAACTCAGAAAAGCTGGATTGATTTGAACACAACGTGTAGGTTTTATTACGTAGGTTTTTGTGAAACACAAATTTATGGTTTTATATTGAATCCACTCCAATGTTCTGCTACGTAAATGGAAATGTTCTTTTTTTCTTTTTTCATTTTTTATTTAAGTGTAAAAGGAATAAAGATGAATACAAAAATAAGAAATAAAATTTGGAGACATTAAAAATATTTTTTTAAAAATGTGTCTGCGGAGGTGGAACCAGGATGGAGGAGTAGAAGCACAAACTTGGCATGAGCTCCAGCTGCAATCACTTGCAATACATGCAAAAAAATGACTCTAAACAGACTTTAGAGCTACAGATCCCACAAAGTGACACAGAGAAAGAAATCTCCCACCAAAGGCAGCCTGGCAGGCTGACAGGAAGGGCCTATCACACAGAGCTGGGAACCAAGCACAGTACTGCAGCAGCTGCATGGTTCTGGCCAGAGTGGCCCCAACCAGAAGCAGCCAGAGCAGACTTCAAGAGAGTGAATCACCAGCAGCTATAGTGGGTTCCAAACTTTTCAACCCATAAACCACAAAGACAAAGTAAAAGGTCAGTGTGGAACTCTGTTGGAACAGGGGGTGATGGAAGTGGGTGGTCCGGCTCCTGCCCCCAGCCAAGAAGTGGCAGCAGTGTTGTGGCTGTGCCATGTGGCTGCTTCAGGAGATCCTGGCCTTCAGATTTTACCATTCAGAGGGTAATGACTCTTGCTTTAACCTGCTTGGATCTGGATTGCTGTCTTGGGTGGACATTCTGGGGTGTGTGGCCAGTGAGCCATGGCTGGTGGGGGCTGTAGAGAGAGTGCCCTCCTGATAGCTCTGGCAGCTGAGCAAACCCCAGCAATTTGGTACAAAGCTCTCTCCATTCTGGAAGCAGAGTTCTACCATAGCAAAGAGCTCAAAAGTCAAGTAATTGGATGGAAATATAAACAAGCACAGGTAGCACAAACAGACCATAGAATCTTTTTTGGAGACAAAAAGGATCAAGGCATGAAGTGGGAGGAGGATAGCGAATTCAGACCTCCTGCATCACAAGCTTCTAAGAAAAATATGAACTGGTTACAGGGCATGGAGGAGCTCAAGAAGGATTCTGAAAATCACATAAGAGAAGTGGAGGAAAAATTGGGAAGAGAAATGAGAATGATGCAAGAAAATCATGAAAAGTGACTCAACAGCATCCTAAAGGAGACCCAAATATACACTGAAGAAAATGACACCATAAAAAACAGCCTAACTCAAATGGCAAAAGAGGCCCAGAAAGCCAGCAAGGGAAAGAATGACTTAAAAAGCTGAATTTGCCAGAAATCAAAATACTATGAAATAGATCCAAATAAATCAAAAAAATAGAAGGCAATGTGAAACATCACATTGGAAAAACCACTGACCTGGAAAATAGATCCAGAAGAGATCATTTAAAAATTATTGGACTACCTGAAAACCATAATCAAAAAAAGGGCCTAGACACCATCTTTCAAGAAATTATCAAGCAAAATTGCCTTGATATTCTAGAACAAGAGGGCAAAACAGAAATTGAAAGAATTCACTGATCACCCCTTTAAAAAGATCCTAACAATTAAACTCCTAGGAATGTTATAAACCAATCCCAGAGTTCCTAGGTCAAGGAGAAAATACTGCAAGCAGTAAGGAAGAAACAATTTGAGTATTGTGGAAACACAATCAGGATAAAACAAGACCTAGTAGCTTCTACACTAAGTTCAACTGCCAGTAGTGTTGATGCTCAGTCTTATGTCATGTACGATTCTCCTTGGCCCCATAAGGGGTTCCTCTCTGCAAAAATACTGGAATGGTTTGCCATGACCTTCTCCAGTTCATTTTACAGATGAGGAAACTCAGACAAACACAATTAAGTAACTTGAGAAGGAAGGACAAACAACAACAACAACTCTGAAAAATTCCTGAAAATTTAAAAACCAGTTTTTGGAAGGTTCTCAAAGCTGATTCCATCTGGTACGACTGTCTTAATCACACTTTGATATTTATTTCATAAACTTTCTTCACTGTCGAAATCCACTATTTTCTTGTTTTTTCCCAGTTTTCTTCTTGTGAATGTGGAATGAATGTGACCAGGGGCCAGGCACTGCAGAGTAAAGCCTGCTCCTCTAATGCTATTATAACTTAACCTTTATCATATCACTTCTGACAAGACTTAGAGTCTAAAAAGCAATCTCAGTGGTGACAATTTAGTCTGAATTTGTATTGTAACTGAAAGAATTCATTATGCACATCAGTTCATAAAACCAGGATTTCATTTGACTCCATTCTACCTGTGTAAACAGCAAGTGATTTTTCACAAGTGCAATCGTCCAGCAAAAAGTGTTTAAAAAGGGAGAAAATGTAATACCAGGGTTTGGACACACGATGGCAGACGAGAACTGTAATATCTGAAATGGCCACGAGGCGGCAGCCGTGTAACGGAAGATTCAATGAAGTGCAACATTTCTTTTTGGACACCAGATGGCAGCGAAAGACCATCTTATCGAACTCAAAGTCAATTAATTGTTCAAAAAACTTTTCTTAAATGCTTACTGTATTCTAGGAGCTGCGCTAGATGTTGAGGACACAAAGACAAACATGAGGAACTCCCTGGCATGAAAAACATACACATATATAGTGTATAAACACATCAGTGAAAGGCAAGGCAATGAGGTGGGGGTCTCATATTTAGAGGAACCATATTAGACCGAAGTAAGCATTTATTAAGTGCCTGCTATGTGCCAGACACTGTGCTCAGTGCTGGGGGTGGAAAAAGAGGCAGAAAAAAAGAATTCTATGCCTTAGCTAGCTCACAATCTATTAGGAGAATCAAAAAGGAAATAAACTAAAGCTGTATGCAGGATGAATAGGAATTAATTTAGAGACGGGGGTCCTATAATTGAGAGGGTGTGGGAGGGTCTTCAAGTCAAAGATGAGCTGGTGACTGCACTTTTAAATGACCATAGGAGCCAGCAGAGAGAAGGAAGGAAGAGAATCATTCCAGGCCTGTTGGACTGGGAGAGAAGATGACTGGAGTCAAGAGATGGAGTGTCTTGGTCATGGAACAGCTAGAAGGCCATGGTCACATGATCAAACAATAAGTGGAAGGGAGCAAAGGGTAAGATGATAGGAAAGATGGGAGGTGGTTAGGTTATAAGGGGCATTGAAGGCCAAACATAGGGTTTAGTATTTCCTCCTTGAGGTGATATGGAGGCACTAGGGTTTATTGAGTAGGAAGGTGACATGGTTAGACCTGTGTTTTAGGAAAATCACTTTGTTGGCTGAGTGGAGGATGGATTGGAGTGAGGGGAGATTTGGGGCGTGAAGGAATAGTCTAAGAAGTCCCAAAGCAGAGCAGCACATAGATAAATGTGATTCTATCCTCAGTCATCTCATTAAATGGAAGTTTTCAAGTTTGTGACTCTGCTTACCAATCAAGATGGAGGAAAGGTAATGAAGAAATACCTTTGATAGACTGATGGAGATGTCCATTTATTAAATGCCTTCTAAGGGCCAATTACTGTGTTCATGGCTCAATCTAAAAATACAAGCAAATTAGAAAAATACAATACACTGTCTTCTGTGGCAGTATACTGAATGCCTTTGTGGGATTCAATCAAGGCTCGACCAAATATTCCTTCTTTTCTCATTAAAGTTAAAATACACAAAGAAATGTTCATAGTAGCCATCATGTGGTATGGAACCCTGCTGGAACCTGTGGAAGGAGTCATTCTTGGTATTCCAAATCCCTACTTTTGGTTAGAACTGAGGGACAGATTTTACCCATGAGGTTAGCTATGGAAGTGGATCTATATTTTAAGAATTTGTATTTCCATTCCTCTAGATGAAAATGACCCTACAGAAGTGCCACTCTTAAAGGGGAGATACTTATATTTATTTTCATTTTTTTAATTGATATGTTTATTTACTTTCAGTTTACAAGATTCAAGAAAAGGACTTATATGTACAAAAATATTTATAGCTCCTCCTTTCTGGGGGTGAACAATTAGAAACGGAGGGGTGCCCATCCATTGGGGAATGGCTGAATAAGTTCTGGTATGTAATTATGATGGAATACTATTGTACTGTGACAAATGTTGAGCAGGATGCTCTCAGGAAAAGTTCAGAAGACTTGCATGGGCTGATACAAAGTGAAATGTACTGTGTGCAAAGTAACAGCAATATTGTAACATGATCAGCTGTGAATGACTTGGCTATTCTCAGGAGTACAACAATCCAAGACAACTCTGAAGGTCTTATTATGAAAAATGCTATCCATTTCTAGAGAAAGAATTGAAGGTGTCTGAATACAGATTGAAGCATAATTTTTTTTCCTTGATTATTTTTTTGGTCTAGGTTTTCTTTCACAACATGATAGTTACACATAAGCTCAGCATGACTACACATGTATAACCGACATCAAATTGCTTACCTTCTTAATGGAGGTTGGAGGGATGGACAGGACGGATTTTGGAATGCAAAGTTTTAAACACACTTTAGAATTTTTTAATATGTAAATGGGGAAAATAAAACACTACATAAAAATTTTAAAACAGAAGGAAAGTTTGTTGTCTGTGGAAAAAGAATTTCAGAGGGTACAGTGGAAGGGGTTGGGGTTTTTGGAACTTTGAGTTTGGAGGGTTTTGGGGAATAGGGATAAGAAATTAAGTAGTGGCAAAGAGGATTCAGATAACCCCCTACAGGGATTCAGAATTATTGGGATAATTATACTATGACAGTGTCAGAATGTTCATCACTGAATGGAATGTGCCACTCTTTTTTTCAAAGGAGACTACAGGTTCAATAGGAGGCAGGTGAAGGTCGACATAGAAGACATATGATCAGGTTCCTCTTGAGATAAGAAGAGGTGGCATGTTGTTTGAGTTCTGAAGGAAATGAAGGATTCTAAATAGGTGAAGAGGGAATGCATCCCAGACATGAATGATGACCTTTGCAAAGGGATGTAGATGGGAAATAAATGGTTGTTTGTGAAGAAAGAGACGGTCAGTTTGTTTGGACCACAAAGTATGTGAAGGGTAATAAGATCTATGATAGAAAGCCAGAAGGGTAGAGTGTAGGCAGACTATGAATGCCATTCAGTCACAAAGACAAAAGTCCCTATGTGATCCAAGAGGTCCTCATGTGTTTCAGAATTGAATGAATGAGGGATTGACAAGCACAGATGTGGAGTTTGGAAAATTCTGTGGATCTGAGTGGATGAAGGATTGCCGACTACAGAGACGTTATGCAGGTAGATCATTCAGGAGGTTACTGCAATTGTCCAGGTGAGAAAAGCTGAGATTACATCAGTCAGTGAGTCAATAAGCGTTTAATAAACATATAATATATTTCAGACACTCTGCAAAGCACTGGGAATATGAATAAAAGTTGAAACAAAGATTGTCTCTGCCTTCTAGTAACTGTCTTAATAACGGGAGAAACAGTGCAGAAAAAGCCAAAAAGCTGTTTTGAGTTGGGAAATTCTGTGGTAGTGCCACCTGGAGAAAAATGATGCATGGCTGGCCTGGGGCCTGGGAGGAGCCATCCAATCAGCAGCAGAGGCTTCAGACGTGGAGGGTCCTTCCACAGTGTGAACACAAGAGGAAAAGCCAATCCTTAAAAGGAAAAGCAGGAGGAAGGAAGAGGAAATTCAGAGTGAGAAGTGGAAACAGGTGTGGAATGACAGATATGTTTTAGTAGCAACAAGACTTGGAAACTACTTGGATGTGAGGACTGAGAGACGCTGAAACCCATAAGGTCAATTCACATCAACAAACATTTAATAAGGGCCTGCTCCGTGCCTGGTATTGCCCTAAGTGTCTAGAATAATAGTACAAAATAGATGAAGGAAAACAACCTCTGCCTTCAGTGAGCTTGCAATCAAATCGGGGAATAACACAGAAAAGTAAGTTGAGATGGGGGTCAAGTAAACAAAGCATACAAATGATGGAAAAGTTAAGGAAATACAAAACTACTGCAAACAAGTAGGTAAATGAGATGTCTGTCCTAAGCCACCTTCTTAACCGGCGGTTTTGAATTTCATGGCTTTGCTCTGCAGTCAAAGTGGAGGGAGAGTAGTAAATAAGGATGAGTACCTTGGCAGAGAGATGGATAGAGATTTAACATTTGTTAACTGCCATCTAAGGGTCAAGTACTGTTCTAATTGCTGAATATAAAAATACAAGCAAACTAGAAAATCTCTGCCCTCAATGAGCTTACATTATAAAAAAAGGGGTCACATGAATGAGAGCTGGATGCACTGGGCGGGGGGGGGGGG
>JAQQSU010009036.1:0-12790 GCA_028627135.1 Pseudochirops cupreus
TCATTTGAGTTAATCTATTTTTTAAGGTGTTAATTTCTTCAGTCATGTTGTTGACTTTCTTTTCATGATTCTCTTGCATCATTCTTATTTCTCTTCCCAATTTTTCTTCCACTTCTCTCATTTGGTTTTCAAAATCTTTCTTCAGCTGATCTCTAGCTTTTTGGCAATCTTCATGTTTCTTGGAAGCTTTTGGGGTGGGAGTTCTGACTGTGTTGTCTTCCTCCCTTTCCCTGCTTTGTTCCTTCTTTTTCCCGGAAGAAGGAATCTAGGATTTGGTTGCTGTTCTTACTTTGCTTCCTATGCTTATTCATGGTTGCCATTTGATGTTTTTTTTTGTTTTTTTTTTTAAGCTCTATGGAACTCTGCTTCAAGAGAGGACAGCTCTGTCCCAAATTGCTGGGGTTTTCCCAGCTGCTGGGGACTTTAGGAGGCTGCTGGGTCCCTCCCCAGCTCTGGCTCATTGAAAAAGAAACCCCAGGATCACCACCCAAGACCGCGATCCTCATCCAGGCCACTCAAAGAGAGAGCACTTGGCTTCTGAACAATTGCTTGGCCCCCCTGCAGTCTGCAGTCCGAGAGCTCTGAAGCGGCAATGTGGAGGCGGGTGCAGAACTTCCGCTTCCCACTTCTTTGCCCTGGAGGCGGCTTGGCTGGACCGGCTTTTCTTCCCTGGATTTTAGCCAAGTTCTACTAACCTTAGTCCTTTTATCTTATGGCTTGATAATTCTGGATACTGCCACAGCTGCCACAGATCTGCTCTCCTGAAGCTCCAGCGGAGGCGAGTCTACACTAGTCCAGTTGCCCCAGGGGCAAAAGCCACCATTTCAGGCTGGGCTGGTTTCTGCTCTCAGAGTTGAAATGGTTGCTTTGAGCTGAGCTGCCTTCAGCAGGAAATATATCTGTGTGCATTTTAGAGTCCTAGAATTTGTTTAGAGTCATATTTTTTGGATATTTGATGTGGCTGTGTTGGAGCTGCGATTTCTTGCTGCTCCTATGCCGCCATCTTGGCTCTGCCCCATGTTGTCAATTTTCCAAGTTAAAATGAAAGGTTGATTTGGTCCCAGAAAAGTGTGACATTTTGAAGAGAATCTAACAACCCTGCCTAAGTCCTGCCCCTAGAATGATGCCTTTTGGAGGTGGGACATCAATATCACCATATTCAAAGGCAGCAAACTATATTTGAGACTCACTTTGTAAGTCAGTCACAATGGGGCGCTGAAATTTATGAAATCTGGTTAAAATACATTTTCTTTCCCCCCTCTTTATAGGCTTAAAGTAGATTTTCACCCCCTTAAGCCCTCATCATGTGTTATTTTGTAATGTGATTATTTATGTGTGTATAGTACGGCAATGCTCTATACCTGGAATTAGAAGATCTGGGTTCATTTCCTGGTTCTATTTGTAAGCTATACTACAACAGGGAAGTCACTTAACCTCTTTAAGCATCAGTTTCATCAGCTATAAAATGGGGATAATATTATGCATAGAACCTACCTTGCCAGGTCATTGAGAAGTTCAAATCAGATAATGCATACCAGATATCTCAGAAGTCTTATTATAATTCTAAGCTGGATTTAAGATTGTATTAAAACATTTGGAACATTGTATAAAAATGCTTTTCAAACCATACAGCATTATATAGATGCCACTTCCTATCATTCATTTAAAAAAAAATCTCCATTGGTGCCTAGCATAGTGCTCAGCAGGCAAAAGAAATTTAATTTTTTTCCTTGAAGTTCTCAAAAAAAGCTCTCTTGAAAGTTCAATCTGGTGTCTCTACCTGAGGTGGAAAAGTTCAAAGTGCTTTTGTGATGAGATATTAATAGGCTCATACTTGTTCCCACTTTCCAAATGGTATCTTTTCTCATCTCAAAGAGCAAAAAGGAAATAATATCTAGCCAATTTTATATTATTTTTCAGATATCAAATTGTCAATTTGGGTCAAAAGGTGAAGACACATTTCCAAGGATCTCAGCAGCTCCCATCATCCATTCAAGTCATCTGGTTGAGAAAGTTATAGTATGTAACTGCTTCACTGTAATGACAATGCACATTGTCTGGGACCTGACAGCAGGGCTCCTGGGCCAGAGTAAGGATGACAAATTTCAAAGATGATAAAAATCAAGACACGCCTGTGATGTATGCACCATACTAACCATCAAGGAAGGGGCTTTGAAGGAGAAAAAAGCAATTATAACTTATTAAATGAAGATACTATTTTGAGGGATTAAAATCAGAAGACAAGAACAAGGGACGGGAGAGATTTAGGAAGAGGGCAGAGTATAGCTAGGGTTTCTGTGCCTTTATTAGCATCTTTGACAGGAAATGCATGAACAATGGAATATCTTTTTTAGGGAAGTAGCCACAGTAGCATATAGATTTCCAAAGGTCAGAGACTAATTCATTTCCCTCAAAAGCTGTAATATTCTGCTTATAATGGCAGCTCAGAAAATGGTTGAGATCATGGATATCAGTACACATTTCCTTAATAAGAGCCTTTACATAGTATGCAACATGCCTAATGAGTAGAGCACTGGCCTAGTAACCACCAATACCTGGGTTCATGTCCTGCCTTTGTCACATATGGTTGTATGATCCTGGACAAGTCTGTTACTCTCTCAATGAGTTTCAAGGCAGTTCTCTGAGACTATAAATTGCAGAGAATGTACCAATCTTTCTTGCTAGAAAAGTTATTTATTTTAAGCTCTTTATGTGAATAAAATCACAGGTCTAGCACTATTCCTACTTATATGGATTTTTAAAGTTTGCTAAATACTTTACACATGTTATCTCATTTAATTCTCACAAGACCCATGGAAGGTAGATGTTATTATTACCCACCCATTTTGCAGGTGGAGAAACTGAGGCTGAGAGAGATCAAATGACTTACCTGAAGTTAAATTGCTAGTAAGTACTTGAGACAGGATTTAAATTAAGGTTTTCTTGATTCCAAGTATAGCATTCTGATCACTTGGCTACTTAGCTCCTTCAGAGGTTAAGAAAGGTAATTGGTGGAGTGAGTAGCCAGAATCATTTTACACTAGTGTAATGTTAATGGAATATAAGATCTTCCCCGCACATTAATAGGTTTCACATGGAGGCCATTAAGGGAACCTTGCTTAGGGGAGGCTTGCTTATAGGAAGACTTTCACAACTTTTCTTAATTTCTAATTAAACATTGAGTCAGGAGGGATGTGATACCTTCTGGCTCTAAAAAAGGGTATAAATATATATATATATATATATATATATATATATATATATATATATATACTCTGAAGTTAGCATGATTAGCATATTGCTTTGGGGCTCACTCTTTGGAAGAATGTTCTTATGATGAGACTCTGGGTAGCGATTAAGGAGCCTCCCCTTCCAAGTTATTTTAATTTCTAGAATAAATAATTATTTAGAGCCTTTTTTACATGATTTTTTTCCAGAAACTACTTGTTCTTATCTTCTGACCATTTATCTATTGGGGAATGACTCATATTCTTATAAATTTGACCCTGTATACTTCTTTTACACCATTCATTCAACAATTGGTATTACAGAAATGCTTCAAGAGAAATAGGAAGCTTATAATCTAGTAGGAGAGACAAATCATGTATATATGTATACGTATATACACACATAATACACATATGCATACATACACATACACACGTATACCTGTCTATTTATCTTTTTATCTGTGTCTTGTATTTCAAGGCAGAATGTATTAAGTACCATAACAAAGATGACCATAGAATAAGTTCCCGATAAATAGTGACTGAGTGTTGGAAGGGCTAATAGCAACACCATCTTTCTCTATTTCCAGTCTGCTATTTTGACATTAAAAGGGTAAAAAATTTGCAAGAAAAACACCACAATCCTGTGCTTTGTGTAACACCAGTTACTGAATTTGCAAATGTTATTCCACAACAGCAGAGATTAGGAGAATTGCTGTAAGCAAGAAAGCAAGCATTTATCAAGCATCTGAAATATGTTAGGCAGTGTTCTAGCCACTAGGGATACTCACTCAAATGGATCTGTGATTTCATTGATTTCATGTACTCCCCACATCCCCCAACAATGCAGATCACCACCACTTCATTCTTAACCAGCTTGTGTGATTCTTTTTTCCCCTAAAAGTTCCCCACAGACAGTCCCCATGAATGTGGACTCTTTCTAGACTCTTCTTCCTTCTTCATGCCTGCCACCTTGCCACCCTGAGAAACCTCCCTGCTGCGGCCTCTTTTCCTTATTGAATTCTCTCTCTAGGACTACCATTTTAGTTAGGATTCCAGCCATTCTCACATATCCTCCCAATACTTCTCTTTCTCCTCATCTGCCACATTTCACCCCACTACCTTTTCCCTCTACTTGCTTTCTGGCATCCCTATTTGTGTTGGATTGCACATTTGAATATAAGTTTGTTGTAGAGGAAGGATTTTCTTATTTCCCTATATTTGTATCCTCAGAGTTTAGCTTAGTTACTGGAACCTAGTAGTGGTGTTAATGCTAGTTATGGTAGTGTTTTAAGGATTTACAAAATGCTTAATACACAATTTCTCATTTGAGTCTCACAGCAATCCTGGAAGGTAAGTGCTATTATTAGCCTCACTGGATTAGTTGAGAAAACCAAGGGAGACAGAGGTTAAGTGATTTCCCCAAGATCACACAGTTAGTAAGTATCTGAGGCTGGATTTGAACCAGGTCTTCCTGTCTTCTACTCTATTCACAGAGCCACCTAAGTAAATACTTAATAAATGCTTTCTCCATCTATCTGAAGGACAAGCTCCCTAGGTCATTCATGCAATTTTATGTTAAAATTTGGACGCTTGCTTTCTCATATGTGAATGATTATCCTAAACTCTTTTGAGAGGTTATAGATCTCCTCCAAGAAACTCTGCAAGATTCCAGGGTCTGGTTCAATCAGAATTCTGGACAAATCTAAAGGACTCCACCATCTACATACAAAGCACCTCCTTGCATCCTGGACTCCGCATTGCATCACCTTTACTACAGAAGAAAAAAAAATCTTCATATATCTCACTTTTTATGTTTTAACTGATGTTTATGATCAGAAGGTCACTGAACATGTGTGTGTGTGCATGTGTGTGTGTGTGTGTGTGTGTGTGTGTGTGTGTGTGTGTAGCAGCGGGGCGGAGTTTGCTCATGTCTCTCAAGGACTCCAGTGATTTTTATGCATGGATAGGAGATTGTCATTGAGAAGAGACTTTAAGACTGCATTTTGTTACATCAAAACAGATGCTTTTTTCATAATCAACACTTGATAAGCACAGTGAGACTTTAGATTCTTTATATCTTTGAGTTGATTAAGAAAAGATAATAAATATATGGTTCATTGTTGAGTATCACTCCAAAAACCTGCTTATTTCATACTGACACCCTCAGAAAGGATTCTTTCATTTTATGTAAAGGTGACTAAAATTTTTATATAGGTAAGAGTGTAGGAGTATCAGTCAGGAGATGTTGATGTTCTCTAAGTCATATTTTTGGTATTAATAAATTCTGAGAATTTTTTTTCACATCTTTAGTTTCTTCCTTTCTTTTTTGTGCCTTTTTTATACCTTTTAAATCTCTCTCACAATTGTGTCACCTCCAGGGATCTTTTCTATATGCAGTTGCTTCATCCATCAAAGCAGCCAGGTGGCACAGTAGATAGAGGACTGGGTCTAAGATCAGGAAGACCTGAGTTCAAAGCTGACCTCAGATGCTAATTAGCTGTGTGACCCTGGACAAGTCACTTTGCCGTAGTTTCCTCACCTGTAAAATTAAGCTGGAGAAGGAAATTGCAAAACACTTCAGTATCTTTTCTAAAAGAAGCCCAAATGGGGCTAAAATGACTGAACAACAACAATATCCTGGCTACTTTGGTCTTTTTAGCTCCATTTTGAATTCTGTATTGTTAAAGTTCAAGTATAGTGACTTGATTTTACTTTATGGTAACAACAAACAAACAAACAAACAAACCAAAAAACCTGTTAGAATAATCTTTGCAAATCTTTTCCATTTTCCTCCTGTTCCCTTTCCTCCTTTCATTTTTGTCCTTTAATGACCTTAAGATGACTTGGAATGACTTTCTTTAGCTCAATTGCTTGACAAATTTGATTTCAATTGATTCCACTCTCCAGTGATTCTTTCTGCTTTGTAAGATGACACTGTTCATGCTTCATGACATGATAAGGCTGATAGTCGTCCATTATCCTACTTCATAAGTTTTTTTAAATCTTCTTTTTTGATGATTCTACTACATTTTATTATTGGATTAGGTGCAGGTATCACAGTGTAAGACCTAGGACTATGGATCCTGTTGGGTCTCGGGCCTGTATAATGTTTAAACTCCATTCTTCTCACTTAGGTGGAGATTTGGCTGGTTTCAGGAAGGCATACCGGAATATTGGTAACATTCCTTTTCAAGGAAGTGCATTGTCTCAGGGTAGAAGGGCAATGTGGTTGGCAGTTGCAAACTCAATGTGCTTATTGTTGAAGGTTGAAAACAAGTCACCTTGGTCTTTCATAGCATTAAGCTCATAAACACAGCATCCACATGTTTTCTCCTATACAAATTCCAGTGTCAATCAACATCAAACTATCCCCATTGCCTTGGTCCATGGTCCAGTAGATCCCCATCCAAATACAACTCTTTAAACTGGTTTTGGCTTCCCTGCTCAATGCTTTTGCAACCCTGGAGGGACTGAGGAGCATTGGAGACAGATCTGAGATCAAAGCTTCAGGATCTCCCTCTCAATTACCATGATGTGTACACAGGGAATTTATGAATGTATTCCATGTAGAATCTGCTGGTAGCTATGACAGCTGCAACTATTCCAAGTTTTATTTCTTCCTTCATATTCATAATAAAAGGATTATCTAACAAGTAATTTCTGTTGGTGCATCTTTCAGGAATGTTCTATTATTTTCACTTATAAAAGAGAAGCACCTTACTGGAGAAGAGAGAATCATTTAAGTTTTAGAGAAATCATGTCATAGAAACAAACATTATTTTCCCATGTAGAATAAAGACCTTAAAATCAGAATCCAACTCTTTTGTTTCCTTGGTCTGGGGTTTATTCGTTTTCTTATTTGCCTGTTTTCCTTATAAGTCAAGTTGCTTTTCTTAATTTTACTAGAATTGTGGCCCTCCTGCCTCACAAAAAAAATTGTGTATTGTAGGGGGTGATATCACACAAGTAACTGCCTCACAACTGGGCTTGGCTTTGCTGGGAAGTATTGAAAAGGTTAAGCATTTCTGGCCCTCAGTTTCCTATCTCTAAAGTAAGGAGATTTTACTAGATGCTTCCTCAGTTTCCTTCCAGATATCAACCCTATCTTTTTTTTAAATTTGAATCTAATGTTGCCATTGATTACTTTTTTCTACTGGAGACAGAATTCAAAAATGAAATAATCCTTCCCTGCAAAGAGCTTACATTAAGTTTATTTAATTTATTTTTAATTTATGAAACAAAGCAAGCATTTCAGTAACATAGTAGAATAAAAAATTTTACACATGGAACTGTAAATCTATATGCATACATTGCTGTTCCTTTTAAATATGTAACATTATCATGTATTTTTTCCCCTTTGCAAAAAAAAATTCCCTCTCTTCCTCCTGCCTTAGAGATGGTTATGATTAGACACACATGTGTGTATGTGTGTGTGTGTGTGAGTGTGTATGTGTGTAAAATCATTCTATTCATACTTCTATTTATTGTGTTCAAAGAGTTAATATTCAATAGTCAGCTGAGTGGTACAATGGTGTAACGGTAATAGAATTTGGAGATGCCCCTTTATTGGCTTGGTTTTTGGGTTGAATGTTAAAACCCAGAGCTTGTGAATCCCACTTGTGGGATGGACTTGTTGATGTGAAGAAAGAGGGCTGAACTGGGAGGAGCTGTGAATTGGGAGAGAGGCCCAAGCCTAGAGAAGGCCAGAAGGACTTTTGGGAGAACAGTATCCAGTATCGTGGAGCCTGAATTGATGAGAGAAAGACTGCTGAGAGCCCATTGGAGCTGCCCAGGACTTTTGAGAACTGCCACCTGGAGTTGCCAAGAACTGAGGAGGCATGGCTGTGATGCTGGCATTTTGTCTGTCTATTTTGAAGTTGTTTTGCCAGATTCACCTGCTGGTGAAGGACAGGGCTGCTGTTGTAGAGGTCCTGGAAACTTGCTGTTCGTTTGGAAGCCCTGAAGGAGGATTTTCCTGTTGTATGTTTACAGAAATCCTGGAAGAGAGCCTTGCTGATGTTTTCAGGGGTTCTGGGACTGTTCTACAGGCAGAGGGTGACTTGATGAGGACACTGGCTATGGCTTTGTTGAGCCTTGTCTTCCCAGGAACTGAGATTGCTGAGGGCTTGCCTAGAGAGAAGATGAAAGAAGGGCCTTTCCTTGGGTTTTCAATGCTGAGATGATATCTTAACCTTGTTATAACTTAAGGGTGGATGACCTTTTGTGCTCTCCTGCCCCTTTTGAGATTCAGGGGTGGGAAGACTTTGAGTTTTCTTTGTGCTCTGTGATTGACCAAATGAATGTATTTTGTTTATTGTTGGAGACCAATCTGCATTTGAGAGGAGAGACTTTGTTGACTGACTAAATGTACTGCCCTGGAGTCAGCTACTTTGACTAATGTACTGGCCAGGGATGGGATACTTGCTCCTTGATAGTTTGCAACTGAATTGAGAACTTAACTTCCTAATGAACAAGTTACATTGTATTTTGACTTTCTCTGTTCTGTGAATGTTTGCTGAATAAATGGGGTTTACTATGCTGGTAATCCAAACCTTGGAAGTTGCCTTTGCTTGGCATTACAAATGGATAGAGTACTAGTGCTGGAGTCAGGAAGTTTAAATCACTTTTAAATAGCTTCCTAATTGTGTGACTCTAGGCAACAAACTTGACAACTTTCTGCCTCCTTTTATTCAATTATAAAACAAATAATGATAGCACCTAGTTACCAGGATAGTTATAAGGATCCAACAAGATAGTACTTATAAAGATCTTAGCACAGTGCCTAGCATATAACAGAAACTTAATAAATGCTTGTTTCCTTCCTGTACTGTTGGAGTCAATCAAGACATACAAATATAGACAAAATAAATATGAGGTAATTTGAAGCAGTGCCTTAATAACTAGAAGGATCTGGAAAGATCTCAAGCAGAAGGTAACATCTGAGCTGAGCTTTGAAGGGAGTGCTAGATTCTATGATGTAGAAGTGAGTAAGGAGTACATTATGGGTTTGACTGGGTTGGGGGTATTCAGCGGGCAAGAGGCAGTCTATGAAAAGACAGAGGTGAGAAATTAAATGTTTTTTATAATTGACAGTAAGAAGACCATTTGACGTGACTTGAAATGTATGTGAAGGGGACTGATGTATAATAAACATGGAAAGATAAGTCCAAGTCAAGTTGTTAAGGATTTCAAATACCAAACAGAGGAATTTGTGTTTTAACCTAGAAGTAATGGCAAACCAGAAGGCAGCAAGTAGAAAATGTCATTTTCTTCTCAGTGATATATTAAGCCAGGTTCTATATTAGCACTCAGGTATGAATCATAGACATGGAACTGGAAGAAACCTCAGAGGCCATCTAGTTTGCCCTCTATATTTTACAAATAAAGATGCAGAGAATAATTGACATACCCAAGGTCACATAGCTAGTAAGGGTAAGAGGATAGACTTCAATCCAAATTGCTTGGTTCCAGAGGCAGAGTATTTTTCTACTGCACCATGATGTAGTAATGATATAGGCACAGAGAAGAATTGCATTAGGTATCTGTGTACAGTTTAGGCACTAGACCCTTAAGAGAAAGTTAGAGTTAGTCATAATAATTGTGAATACACTAGAAGAGCTTTCATGTGTTGGGGAATGTGACATATAGGTGGCACAGTAGATTGAGTGCAGGCCTGAGTTTAAAACTGTCCTCAGACACTTACTAGTTGTATGACTGTGAGAAAGTCACCTAAACCTGTTTGCCTTAGTTCTTCATCTGTAAAATGAGGTGGAGAAGTTAAATGGCAAACCACTCCAGTATCTTTGCCAAGGAAACCCCAAATGGGGTCATGGAGACTCAGGTGCAGCTGAAACAACTCAAAACCAGCAAAAGTAAAGGCTAAGAGTAAGGTTATTGGGGTGATTATGGTAGGGAATTCTTAGGTGTTAAAGGCTGCAAGGACATGATAAAGAATGCTTTCTTAGGAGCCATATTGAGGAAAGCTAAGAAGAATGAGGCCATTAATAGATGTGGAACAAAGTTAAAGGAAATGTATTGTTTTATTCAGAGTTTATTACATAGCCCCTGTTCAGAAACATCTCTGCCAACTTTTCTCACACTTATTAATAGCATAGTGATGATAAAGCAGAATACTGAAGAAGAAGAAAAAAAAAACATTTTCATAGGCTTACAGGGCATTAAAGCTGGGAGAGATGATCTACTTCAACCCTTTCATTTTAATTAAGGCTCAGAATCATACAAAACCAATGGTAGAATGAGGGGTAGTTTTACACACTTCCGGTAAATTGACATTCTAATAGATTGGAAGCTCCTTGAGGGCAGTTACAGATATTTTATATCTTAGTATCTCCAAGCACAGTGATTAGCATTTAGTATCTGTATTAGGACTGGACCTTTGATTTCATTGGTATGGGGAATACTAGGATGAGGAAATTCCTTCTACCAATATCAGTTGACATGTTCTCTGTTAAAGAATTGTCTAGAGAGGTTAAATGAGGTGCCCAGAATCACACAGCTGGTATATGTCAGAAGCAGCACTCAAGATTTGGCTCTTCCTGGATCTGCAGCTGGATCTCTAACCGTTATGTCATTTTGCCTCTGGCAAAGAGCTGTCACTTAATACTAGGGACCTTATAATTATTTGATTGATTGGTCAGTCCAAATGTAACTAGAAAACAACAACTAAAGAAAGAAATTATTTCTTTCTTACAGCACACAAATTCTCATAGGTTTAAACTAATTTCTTCTGGATCTTGGACCCTAGGGCTTATGGGAATTTGCATGCTTATTTTCTCAAACTCCCAACACCACATGGAGGAGAATTGAGGCCAAGTTTATTGACTCCATTGCCCCACTCCATGTAAAAGTAAGTTTAAAAAAAGGATAGTATCCTAGAAAAAGGACATTGGTAAATCTGAAGCAAATACTTATACTTTGAGGCGCGTAGAGATGAGAAGACATACCTGTAACTTAACTCTACTGTGAATAAGATGCATATATTTTATGAATAAGTGTGTATATATATATATGTATGTGTGTGTGTGTGTGTGTGTATACATATATATATATATGTATTACATCATGCTCTTCACTCACTGATGCTTTGACACTTGTGAGTGCTGCAGGTGATGATAAATACTGCCAATAAAGCTTTTCTATTGTGAAATTGCGTTCACATGTCCCATATTTATAGCTATATCTGTGGAGGGAGACATTTAGTGCTCTGGTAAAAATTTTTTTCCCTGATTCATCTTGCAAAGCATTGTTGTTCCACAATCCCATGTTACAATGCTTACTGTTATGATTTCTCTGAGGTGGTGGGTTTGAGTCAGTAACACTCAGGCAATTTTTTAGAACTAAAGTATGAATCAGAATGTGACTCAATTAAAAAACCTTCATCTCCTCCCACCACCTCCACTCAAGATCTTTCACCTACACACACACACACACACACACACACAAACACACACACACACTATCTAGGCTACAACTTGAGAAATTCAAATTTGAGACTTGGGTGTATTCTCTTGCATGTGTTCACCTTTCGTCCACCTTTAAAAAAATACAAAACTCCTTTTCTTTTGTACATTTCCTCTTCCTTGGACTTCTAACACAGAGCATGGCAAGGAAGGGGTAGGGAAACTTTTCCTCACTTCCTCCCAATTTCAATTTTACCAACAAAAACATGTCCACCTAAAGAAGTACATGGCAAAGATGGGGTGGCTACATGACCTTTGTTTGTACAGGTAAGCCTAAGTCTGGAGTTTCTGACCATTCCACTCTTGGTTACCATCTTCTTCCTTTCTATCCTTTACTGAACATAGATCAGAGACTATCAGTTCCAAAAATGGATAATATTCTTCATAAAATAACAAAAATAAATTTTCTCTCTTGGGCTACCTGGGGAAGTTTTAAAGTCAATCAAATATTGACTTTGACCAACCATTTTGCTACCAAAGGAATACACACACAGACACACACACCACACATGCACACATACTCACAAAGAAAAAAATTATCATGTATTAATTACCTAGTATGTGCCAGGTACTTTGGTAGGTCCAGTGGATATGAAGAAAAAGTGAAAAAATCCTTGTCTTCAAGGAGATTAGAAGAACACCCAACCGAAAGTCAGGAATTCTAGACACCGCTCTACTATTATCAAACTATATGACCTTATACAAATCATGAATATTTGTTAGGAACAATACTCCAGGGAGAATTTCCTGGCTCAATTGACTGTTGGAAAAATTGATTTCCTGACTCTTTCCCAGAAAATGATCAACATTGGACTCGGAGGACGAGAAAGACCTGGATATGTCTCTTTTATATTTTCTCCATTACTTTCTTTTTTTTTTTCTCATTTGGAGCATTTGCCTATTTCTATTTTTTATTTTTATTTTTTAAAATTTTTTTGAGTTACATATTTTCTCCTTGTCTTTCCCCCACCCACCGCCCCAAAATAGCCATCCCAGTGTGTCCCCCTACCTCAGTCTATTCTCTCCTATGTCACTTTTTGGTAGGGCAGGATGGATCTCCCAACTGCAGTGCCTGTGTAT
>JAQQSU010009037.1:0-12790 GCA_028627135.1 Pseudochirops cupreus
CAGGGCGTATATATAGCCTTCTCCTGGCTTGGAGAATGTCACAGCCCTCTAGACCCACTGCCCAATCACAAAGCTACAAGGCACGGGCATTCCTGGAAAACAAGCCTGGCACCACAGGCTCCACATGACCGCATTCAGCCTATTAGAGAACAGAGTATACTTTCAAATATCCAAGGGTCCTCAGGGTCACGTAGCCACTTTAGCAAAGGGCCTAGGGGCAGGGAAGATCTTCAGATTCCCATAACAGACACTTTGGCAGTGGTCAGGACATGTGTCTTGTACAGAATGCACCTCTTCATCTAAGCACATGCTGATATTTTTCTACGCATGTGGGTTCTCCAAATTGTGTAGCAAAAAATGTTTTTATTAGATACTCACTCTTGAATCTCTTAGTAAAATTTGAGCAAGCTCAAAATACAATCAGTACCTAAGTCGTAAAATCTAGAAACAAAGTGAAACAACCCACTCTATTCCCACATTAACTTGCAAACTTGCTGGTTAAATCTCTGGAAGGAGGCTGTCTCTGTTTTTGTATAACTTTGCAGAGCTGTCCTTCTACCATTGTAGTTCATGAATTGATACTGGTGTGTTTTTCCTTAATAATCAAACAACTGGGGAGGAGGGAGTGGGGGGAAGATAGATATACATACATACATAAATGTGTATATATGAATGTGTGTATCTATATATACATGCATTATATAGTGTGAATGCTAACTATCTACTGTTGAAAACTGTGATCTCTAACCGAATATGATTTTAAGATGTATGTGCAGATACATGTATGGTAAAACATAACTCAAAACTATAGCCTAGAAGCAGGGATGCCCTGGACCCAACTCAAACCAGCTTAAGACAGCCAATCAATTGTTAAATTTGCCTTGTGATCATTTACGTCTTAGACATTGATGAATGTTACATACCAGAACTTACTTATTGTTTTGTCAATTTTCTAGATATGAAGTAACAAAGAAAATAACACTGACTAAACTTAAAAGTGTGTTATGTGTTCATTTTTTTTCAGAGAGTCAGCTGTTAAACATTTACCAACATACAACTGTCTAGAAATATTTTCTTGGTCCAAAGTTAGAATTATTCTCCAGTGAAAGCAGTTATATTCCTTGAAACTGCTTTTTTATTGTCGGTTCTCTTAGCGTGTATCTGTATTCCTGGCTAGACACGTTGTTTCCTACTTGCAGTTTCTCTGAAGACATAGTCAATGAGCAGGGGTAAAAATGAAAGAAAATCTGTAAGTCTCTTCTTCCTCCTCCAAGAGCAACTCCTCAGCAATCCAGTTTACATGTGACTTCTGTCTACAACTGTCAAACTAGCAAACTCCAAACTGAATCTCTTCTATCACTGAATTCTCAATTCTTTCATTAGCTTGAATATAAAAATATATTTTATACATATGTCCAAAATGAATGGCTGATTGTCTCAACATTTTTGCCTTTCTTTATCCAATTATAAAAAGTTCACACATGATAAAATTATAAGAGATTACCAAAACTTTACACAATAAAATGCAACCCCACCAACAACTGCCCCATATCTCTCTTTCCTTTTCTGGTCAAAGTTCTTGGGAAAACAATCTACAATAAGTCCTTCTGTGTCCTTTCCAAAGACTACCTTCTTAAATGTCTACAGTCTGGTTTCTGACCTCACCATTCAACTGAAACGGCTCCTGCTAATGCTATCAATGATCTCTTAGTTGCCAAATTCAATGACCTTTTTTTTCAATTCTCACACTTCTTGACCTCTCCATGAACTTTGACACTGTTGATAACTTTCATTTTCTTGACACTCTCTTCTCTTTAGTTTTCTTTTTATTCCCCTGATATTACTCTCTTCTAGATCTCCTCCAACTACTCCTCAGTCTTCTTTTTTGGATTTTCATCCAGGTGAGTGAGTGGGTATTCCATAAAGTTCTGTCCTGGGTCCTTTTCTTTTTTTTCCTCTATAATATCTCTATGTATAGGGGGGAAAATGACATAAGGAATTATACACAGATATTCAGAAAGTGAAAAACATGCAAAATGCAATGAAAATGTCATCTACTATAAACCATAGGTGGTAACAATGATAAGAATGAGCAAAAATCTATCTGAGTTTTAAAAAGCCAAAAGGAAGAGATCCCATCACTTGGTCGATGATGCAGTCATTTGAAGGAGTTTGGATATACATCTTGTAAAAATCTCTAAAGTTTCTTATCTCAATTAACAAACATTTATTCAATACTGATTACCAAAAAAGTTTCACAGGTACAAGAAAAAGCAAAAAGAGTCTCAACCATCAAGCAACTATATGTAGCATTTCTTTCAATAATCTATAATGGACCCATGCAGATAGTATAGTGGATAAAGCACTTCCTGGGCCTGGAGTCAGGAAAACTTGACCTCATATCCAGCCTCAGAAACATACTAGCTTTGTGACCTTGAACAAGTTACTTAACCTCCATTTGCATCAGTTTCCCCAACTGTGAAATAGGGATAATAATAGCACCCACCTCCCAGGTACTATGAGGTTGAGATAATTTTTGGAAAGTACTTAGTCTATTATTGGCACAGAGTAGGCACTACATAAATGTTAACTATGATAATGGAAAGGATGATGACGACGATGATGATGATGATGATGATAGTGACCTCACAGAGCCAAGATTGATGAGGATTAATCAAAGAAGGCATGTATACTACCCAGTTAATAGACCTGGCCTTGTAAGCATTATGTTTATCCGTTGCAGAATTCCAGGGTCTCTCACTGAATGGTCCAGTGAAATTCCCTGGGCCATAGTTCAAGCATCTAACATAATTCATCAGCAGTTCAGTTTATCTCAGTTTTCCTAAAAATCACATTTTCTATATGTACTATGGTAATTCAAGTGTGGTTAGGATAACATAAAATTATCATCCTATTCTTAGAAAAATTAAAATTTATCCACGCATGTTTCTTTTAGCTTCCTTGTTGATCAAGCTTGATTAAACTTTGGTGAATGAGTGGCAGATCTTAAACACGCAAAATACTCTAATGCCACTAGAAAAGGGCTACTACAAAAGCAGGAGCCAGTCTCTGTTCAATACCTTTGCTCACCTATTTGTTGAATACCCTTTATCTTACTAGCATAATAATTGTACAGTTCTAGTTAAATTTCAATAAATAACTTCAGTAGGGGAAAAAAAAATGGGACATAATCTCAGCTGTTCCTAATTATATGGTGCTGAACTATATGTAGTAAGGCTAGAAATTTGGGGCACATATTTTTATTTAATTTAATGTCCAAAATATGCACAATTGTTTAGAGTTTCTTCAAAATACAGTGCAGGTATGGTGAAAGTTTCTGTTGCCAAGAGTGTGAAGGAAGTGAGAAATTCCTTTTTCCAAGTGTGATTTTTCTTAGGGTTCCATAAAAATGAACTCAGTGCTAATAAATCCTTCTAGAAAGAAATGCATACAGTCCTCTCCACAAAATATCTATTATTAGAGTACATGCTCTAGAAAACATGGATAATGACTCTTTCTCTTATTAAGCTGTCCAGGCAATGTTTAATTTATTTTCAGATTGAAACCCAAGGCAGCAAATTGGTAGCAAGTACAGACTCAACACCTCACTTATAAATGTTGAGTTAAAATAAGTGATATCACATGGTTTTAATTTCTTCAACCAAAACAAACAAACAAACAAACATTTATAGAATCAAGAATAGCATCCACTAAAATACTACAAATTAATTGATAATTTAATTTTATTTGCTAGTTCGATTTTTTATCTGTAATAATGAAGATTACATTAATTTCTGCCATTTTAACCTGAAACAGAAAAATCATTCTGACATGCTGTGAGACACTATTTAAAAGGAAAATGAGAAAACCCACAGTGATACAAGTTTGGAAGAATGAGTAAAGAAAATTGTGACATAACAAATTATATACAGATATTCTATGAGAGCATAAAATCTGCAAAGATATTTTAAAAGGCATCTATAGTATGGGCAAGAATTATAGTAAGAAAAATAAACAAAATTACATAAGCTGCCAAAAAAAAAAAACCATGACATTTTAAGGGTGTGTATATAAAAACATTTCACAGAACAGACTGGCTTACATTTCTAAATGACTTTGTTTAGACCATATTTTTTATGGTTTCTGGATATTTTCCTCAAAAGATGCTGGGAAAAACTGACTTGACAAGGAAAAAGGACTTGTCCTTTGCCCTGAATGTCAGTAAACTCAGCTCTGAATGTATTTTCTTACTTCTGTGATAAGTTTATCCATTTCTATTTTCCAAATCATCCTTAGATATTAACCTCCTGGCCTCCTGTTCATCTCTGTTCCTCATTGATGTCAGAAGAGTTATGCTTATCTCACCTCTACACCAATATCTTCATTTTGACTCTTTTTTTTTTCCTTTAGCAAAGGTATTTTTATTACAGTTAACAGTCTAAAGAAGCTTCCTGTTATACTTTAGAGAACCTGCCCTTCGTTGGATGGCATCCCAGTGTTTCCTCTCAGTTTAATTCAAATCTACAAACATTTTATTAAGGTCTTACTGTGTGAAGTAAACATTTATTCATCAGGTTCTGTGGGAGGGATATATGTAATATCTGATTTGATTTTATAAAAGGACGTAAGAAATGAATGCCTATTCATCCTTACCCTCATGGAGTTTACAGTCAAGAAAGGATAGTCTCCTAATTTTAGATTATTTACAAATTCCACACACTTATCACAAACATTGTCCGTATTATAAACATCAAAGTAACCATTTTACATAATTTTTTTTTCGTATACATTACTTTTCCTCAAGGGTTCTTTACAGTTTTTGTTTGTTTTTTTCTTGCCAAAAGCACTTTAAGCAGTCTGGTATATCAAATGGAGTCCTTGGAATATCTCTAATCCTTTCTCTATATACATGTACACACACACACACATATACACACACATATATGCATATGTATATGTGTACATATATATCACATAGATATGTCTCCTTGTACGTATATATCTATGCATAGATATGTCTCTTTGTATGTATATATATATATATTCCATGACCATGTATGTAATGTCTATGTGTATATACATACATACATATGAACATAATTGAATTGTTTAGAGAATACTAATACCTATGGTGAGAAGGCTGCTGAGACCTTTTCAGAGCTGCTCATTCACCTGTGGTATCCACATGATCCATCCAACTCTCAACTGTGGTTCCAAGAAGTTGTATCTTGTTCAGTGTCCACACCCTAGTAAATCTTCTTGCTATACAGGCTAATTCAGGCAGAGGGTATCCTAGAGGCTTCAGACTCATTGGTAAGTTAGAGAGGTATCTACTTCAAACATGTGAAGACTTCCCCTGGCAGAATGGGCAAATAATGGCCATGAAGGTGGCTGAAGCAGGAGCTGTGGAGAGCTTAGAGCTTGGTTAGATGTCATAGATGCCAAGATCAACCACCGCATCCCAAGCCATCCCCCATCATCTTGATGTTGGTCTTGCCACTGAACTTCAATGATTCTAGAAGGGAGAGTGAGACTGATGACTTTGTGCAGCTCTATTTCATTTAAATCCAATTTATGAGCAAATCAAAAGACATCACCCATACCACTTTAACATTTTTTATCTATCTCATATCCTGTGGGAACAAACAAGTGATGAAGCAATAGATACTATTAGACTGGGAGCTATAATCACAACCCTGCAACAGGCTTCCTAGGCAATAAGGTTGTCTTCTCTCTGTACTGAAGTAATAGTCAGATTCACCAGCCTCTTTGGTGTCTGCAGAGCCTGCTTTTAAGGACCACATCACTCACCTCCTAGCATGAGGAAGTGGCTAAAAGAAGTGCCCTAAAATGATCTACTTCACACAACATAACCCTAGCATGCTTTATGCAGCAAGTGGGGATCCCACCCTGAAGTAGAAACACACCAAAAAATGTACAAAAAATTTTGAAAAGATGATTTCACACACCATTGGTACATGGAATGTGCATACACTTATGGACGAGAAATCCAGTGGACCTGAGTGACAGATTGCAAGAGAACTTAGCAGGTATTAAAACAGTAACCCTGAGTATAAGAATACTGGCAAATGAAGGTCAGCTTACAAAAGTCAGAGCTGGATAAAATGGCTTCAGTGATGAAGAACACAATGAAATTGGCATACTTTTCACAATGAAAACTATTCTCATCAACAAGCTTCACTGCCTACTAAAAGGACTGAATGACAGACCCATGACAAGGTGATTGCCACCTTCAGGAAAGCACCATCATCATCAGTGCATATGCTCCCACCATAATGAACTTTGATGAGGTCAAATAAAAATTTTATGGAGACCTCATCATCAATGTACTAAAAGAGGACACCCATATAATTCTGTGGGACTTTAATGTCAGAGTAGGTAAAAAAAACTATCACACATGGAAGGGAGTCCTTGGAAGGAATGACATTGGAAACAGTAACAACAATGATCACTTACTACTGAAGACTTGTGCGTCTCAACACCTTCTCATCAACAATGCTTTTCCTAAACTCAATGAAACTTCATGAATGCACACTTGCAGAAACCACTGGCATTTAATACACTATGTCACTGTAAGAAAAAGAGACAAATAGGATGTGAGAATAGTGAAAACAATATGTGGCACAGAGTACTGGACCAATCATAGATGTATGCTCTCCATGCTAAACACTCACAATCAACAAAAGCAATAGGCCCAAGGCAAGATATCAATGAGACAACTTAATGTTAGCAAATGAGGGGACTACTCCAAGCATGAACAGTTTGTTGCTTATTTAGAGGAAAAAACAAAGCTAATACATGATTGGCAACAGTAGAGTAGAAAAGGAGTGGGCAGCTTTCAGTGATTTGGTGTACAACACAACATTTACTCATCTGGGCCAGAATACTCATAAACATTAAGATTGGTTTGAAGAAAGTGATGGAGAAATTCAGAAGCTTCTAAAAGAAAAACAAAACTAACAACAAGAATTCTACAGGATTTACTGGCAAGATAATTCATTCATCTCTATGAAGCATTCAACTCCATCAAAAGTAAGGTACACGGAGTGGAGCCAAGATGGCAGAGTAAAAGAAGGATCTTGCTTGATCTCAAGCTCCAACCACTTTCAATACCTGTAAAATATGACTCTAAACAAATTTTAGAGCTACAGAACACAGAAAGTGACAGAGAGAAACAAATCCCCCACTGAAGGTAGCCTGCAGGACTACAAGAAGGGTCTATTGCACCACTGCTGGGAGCAGAGAGCAGTCCCACATGAGCTATGCTAGTCCAGACCCAGGACAGCTTAGATCCTTGGCACAGACTGGCCAGAGCAAACTTCAGGAGAGTGAATCACTGGGAGCTGTGATGGTTTCCAGACTTCTCAACCTATAAACACCAAAGAAAAAGTAAAAGGTTAGTGGGGTGAGAAATCAAGATACTATAAAACAGATCAAACAAATGAAAAAATAGAAGGCAATATGAAATATCTCACTGGAAAAACCACTGACTTAGAAAAGAGATCCAGGAGAGATAATTTAAAAATTATTGGACTACCTGAAAGCCATGATTAAAAAAAAAAAAACAAGAATAACTTGGACATCATTTTCAAGAAATTCTCAAGGAAAATTGCCCAGATATTCTAGAACCAGAGGGCAAATTAGAAATTGAAAGAATACGTCAATTGTCTCTTGAAAAAGATGCCCAAAAGAAAACTCCTAGGAATATTATAGTCAAATACCAGAGTTCTCACGTGATAGAGAAAATATTAAAAGCAGTCAGGAAGAAATAATTTGAATATTGTGGAAACACAATCAGGATAACATAAGCTCTAACAACTTCTAAATTAAGGGCTTGTAGTGGTTGGAATATGATATTCTGGAGATCAAAGGAGCTAGGATTAAAACCAAGATTAACCTACCCAGAAAAACTGAGTATAATGGTTCAGGGGGAAATATGGTCATTCAACGAAATACAGGACTTTCTTTCTTTCTTTTTTTCCTTTTAAATGGCTTGTTTATTTACTTTAAATTTACAAGATTCAGTTCCACATTCACTTGAGTTTCAGATTTTCTCCCCTTCCTTCCCCCCGCACCAGGTGATGTGCAATCATGTATAGGATCTGCAAATACTTTCACATTGTACAATAGTTTGGTTATATAGAAGGGTTGTAACCAATGAATGATCACTGGGAAAAGAAAAAAAAAGCTAAACCAGACATGAAAGAATGATAGCGTGTTTTGCTTCACTCTCCATTTAAACTATAGCCTTTCTATATCTTTCTCTGAGTTTAGATATCTCCTTCCATCCTGAGGCTTGTAGAGTTGTCTTTAGCTGTGCATTGTTGAGGATAGTCCAGTTTATCAAGGTTGGTCATCATATGTATGATGTCTCTGTGATTGTGTACAGGTTTTGCCTGGTTCTGCTCTTCTCACTTAGCATCAGTCCGTATAAGCCTCTCCAGGTAATTATTAAGTCCATCTCCTTCCCATTTCTTATAGCACAATAGTATTCCATTACATTCATATACCATAGCTTGTCCAACATTCCCCAGTTGATGGGCATCCCCTAAGAAATAGAGGACTTTCAAGCTTTCTTGATGAAAAAACCAGAGCTGAACAGAAAATTTGACTTTCAAATATAAGAAGAAAGAGAAGTATGAGAAGGTAATCAGGAAAAAGAAGTCATAAGGAACTTATTAAAGTTGAACTATTTATATTCCCACATGGGAAAAAAATCAGTGTAACTCCTGAGACTTTTCTCAGTATGAGGATAGTTGAAGCGAATATATGTGTGTGTATAAATATACATACATCTATAAAAACACATATATAACATATATACACACATACACATATATTATATATGTGTATGTATGTATAGAAGGGTATTTATGTGTGTGTATGGATATATATGTATGTGTCTATGTATATGTATACACAGAAGGCAGAGGATGAGTTGAATATGAAGGGGTGATATCTGAAAAATATAATTAAGAGGTGACAGAGGAATATATTGGGAGGAGGAGAGAATTAGATTAGGGTGAATTATCTCACATAAAAGAGGCAAGAGAGAGCTGTTACAATGGAGGCAAAATGCAGAAACGTGAAAAGGAATGAGTCAACCTTACTCTCTTTGAATTTGGCTTAAGGAGGAAATAACATATACACTCAATTGAGTATCTTATTATCCTACAGGAAATTAGGAGGAAAGAGGATAAGAGGGGAGATCATAGAAGGGAGGGCAGATTGGGGGAGAGGGCAGTTATAAGCAAACACTTTTCAAAAGGAACAAGGCTAAAGAAGAAAATATAAGAAATGGAGGGCAGGATAAGATGGAAGGAAATATAGTTAGTCTTTCACAATGTAACTACATCAGTACACATGTACAGCCTATATTGAACTGCTTAACTTCTCAGTGGGGGTGGGTGAGGAGGGAAGTGACAAAAGAATCTGGGAATCAAATGTTAAAAAATGCTTTTTCATGCAACTGGGAAATAAGATATATAGGCAATGTGGTATAGAATTCAATCTTGCCCTACAATAAAGTAAGAAGGAGTGGGATGGGGGAGGACATGAGAAAGAACAGATTGCGGGGAGGGGTATTCACTAGGCTTGCTATCTTGGGGTGGTGCTAGAGGAGAGATGGGGAGAAAATTTGTAACTCAAAATTTTGGGGAAATGAATGTTGAAAACTAAAAATTAAACAAATAAATTTATTGTTAAAAAAGTAAGGTGCAAGCAAAGCTTAGGGACATCCAGCATTCTTAGATAAGTAAGAAAGCAGATGAAATTCAGTTTTACACTGATAGTTACATTCCAATGGTTCCATTTCTGGGAGCCAAGATGGTGGAGTAGGAAGTAAGTCTTTCCTACCCTCCCCTTACTGACCTCTGAAAACCTGAAAATATTGCCTTAGGAAAATCCCTTGGTTAGTTGAGCCAGCAGAAAGAAAGGGTGTAGCAGTCTTGTAGTGCAGTAAGTTTGGAAGATTAAAAGGAAAGGCCCCTTTTGCTCTGGGGTAGGGGGAGCAGTATAGGATGAGAAATATTCCAACAAGCGAGTGGCAAGCCCCAGCTCAGGAAACCAGGGAGAGATTCTGACCTCCAGGATGGTGGAACAGGAAAGCACCAACACTAGGACCCCACAAGTGCTTCAGCATAGGCAGAGGAAGTGGTGGACACCAATTCTGAAAACCACCACCTGCAGTGGCGTTCTCCTGAAGCAAATCCCTTGGTGCTTCAGCACAACTCCAGGAAGCACAATTCCAGGATGCATAGCTCCAGGCTGGCAGACATCCTCCAGAAGCCAATCATTTGAGTACAAGGCCTGTGTATACAGGCATACCCCAGGAGCCAGACTACCCACCCCCATCCCAAGTGCTTCAGTGTTGCTGCCACCAGCTCAGTGGCAAGTAAGTTGCCAGAACCCTATAGCATCTACCTGCTAGCAGCTGAGACCTCAGAACATAAAGCCAATGCCCAGGTCCCAGGCTCCTAGCATTAGAATAATGTGCCAGTGATATCTATGCCCTAGTAGGAGAGCTCAACTATAAAAGGCAGGAATTAGGTAAATAATATAAGGAAAAAGAGAAATGGACAATGACCATAGATTCTTACTGTAGGGAGAGGGAAAATCAAGTCACAAATTCAGAAGAGAATAACATTGTCAATATACCTAAATCTGAAATCTTAAAGGGGAATAGGAACTGATCTCAAGCCCAAAAAGCCTTTTTGGAAGAGCTCAAAAAGGATTTAAAAGTCAAATAAGAGAGGTATGAGAAAAATTGGGAAAATAAGTTAGAGGTACACAAGAAATAGTCAATAGCTTGGTAAAGGGACAAAAAACTAACTTTGAAAACAAATCCTTAAAAAGCAGAATTGGCCAAATGGAAAAGGAGGCATAAAAATTCGAGGAAGAGAAGTATTCCTTAAAAAGTAAAATGAGTCAAATGGAAAAGGAGGTACAAAATCTAATAGAAGAAAACAATTTACTAAAACTTGGAACTGAACAAATGGAAGCTATAAGAAATCAAGAATCAGTCAAACAGAAACAAAAGAATGAAAAATTAGAAGGAGAAGTCAGATACCTTCTTGGCAAAATAAATGACCTGGAAAATAAACCAAGGAGAAACAATTTAAAAATTATTAGTCTAACTGAAATCATGATGAAAAAAAGACACTGAATAGCCTCTTTCAGGGACTCATCAAGGAAAAATGCCCTGATGACCTAGAACAAGTAGATAAAATAGTCATCAATAGATGGCGGCATAGGAGAAGCAAGGCACCGCAGCTCCCACATAGACATCTCAAATACCCATAATACATGACTCTAAACAAATTTTAGGGCTCTAATATACACACAAATACACCTCTCCCTGAAGGCAGCTCAGGAGGAAGAGGTCACCATAGCTCTGGGAGCCAAAAGCAGCCCAGCCTAAAATCATGGCATGGTCCAGGTGGGGGGGGGGGGGCGCAGCCAGGATGAGCCACAACTGGAGCTTCAGGGGAGTGGATCAGTGGCAGCAGTGGCAGTTTCCAGAATTATTAAGCCATAAGAAAAAAGAACCAAGTGAAAGATCAGTGGATCTCAACAAAAATTGGGGGAGAAAAGCAATTCTGGCCCAACTCTCTCCAGGGCAAGGAAGCAGCAGAAGTGGAGGCCCTGAAGCTACCTCAACATAGCTTCTTCAGAGCTCCTGGCCTGCAGACTGCAGGGGGGCCAAGCAATTGTTCTGAGGCCAAGTGCTCTTGCGTTGACTGGCCTGGATCCAGATTGTGGTCTTGGGCAGTGGTCCTGGGTAGCATTTTCAGTAAGCCAAAACTGGTGGGGGCTGCAAAAAAATGACAGCCCCCTAATAGCTCTAGCAGCTGGGAAAACCCCAGGGATTTGGGACAGAGCTTTCCTCTCTGGAAGCAGAGTTCCACAGAGCTAAAAAAATCATAGACTGCTCAACCATGAGCAGGCAAAGGAAGCAAAGTAAGAACAGCAACCAAACTCTAGATTCCTTCTTTGGTGACAAGAAGGATCAAAGCAGGGAATGGGAGGAAAAAAACACAGTCAGAACTCCTGCACAAAAAGCTTCCAAGTAACATGAAGACTGTCTAAAAGCCATAGATCAGCTTAAAAAGGATTTTGAAAACCAAATGAGAGAAGTGGAGGAAAAATTGGAAAGAGAAATAAGACTGATGCAAGAAAATCAAGAAAAGAGAGACAACAACCTGACTGAAGAAAATAACACCTTAAAACATAGACTAACTCAAATGGCAAAAGGGTCCCAAAAAGCCAATGAGGAGAAGAATGCCTTAAAAAGTCAAATTTGTCAAATGGGAAAAAGAATCTCAAAAGCTTTCTGAAGAGAATAATTCCCTCAAAATTAGAGTGGAGCAAATTGAAGCAAATGACTTTATGAGAAATAAAGATACTATCAAACAGATCCAAACAAATGAAAAAATTGAAAGCAATGTGAAATATCACTTTGAAAAGACCACTGACCTGGAAAACATATCCAGGAGAGACAATTTAAAAATTATTGGAGTATCTGAAAGCCATGATCAAAAAAAGAACTTAGAAAGCATCCTTCAAGAAATTCTCAAGGAAAATTGCCCAGATATTTCAGAACCAGAGGGCAAAAGAGAAGTTGAAAGAATTCACCAATCACCTCTTGAAAAAGATCCCCAAAAGAAAATTCCTAGAAATGTTATAGCCAGGTTCTGGAATCCCCAGATCAAGGAGAAGGTATTGCAAGCTGCCAGGAAGAAACAATTTGAATATTGTGGAAACACAATTA